>BQNB010004347.1:29255-108450 GCA_026074375.1 Tanacetum coccineum | reverse complement strand
TATTGCAAAGAATTGTTACTTAATCGTTTATATTTGAGAAATGCAGTAATTATGGAGTACTTGGTGAATATTAGCAAAAGGCGCGCATTCTAGAGCTTAAATGAAGATATTTTAAAGATTAATGATTCTGACAACCAATACGCCGTATCCATCAAGGAAGATACGGTGTATCCATGCATGCACTCACCAAAGACCACAAAGGAAGCAAGCTCAATACGCCGTATCCAGAGAAGTCCAATACGTCGTATTGAAGATATAGTATGTGAAGATTCTGGAAATATAAAACGTGGTCCTTACTCTAAGAAACTCTAATATGTCGTATCCAATATCGAACTGACTTCTAGACAGTATAAATAGAAAACTCGAAAACGAGTTTTAAGTGTGCTAAATCATTTTCTTGATACCTAAACCACAAAAGTTGATTTTCAGAGGAGAAAAAGAGCAGAATAGGTCTTGCAACGCATTCCAATCCATATAAGACAACATGTAATTTCTTATACTTATGTAATCGTCTAGTTTTTGGTATCATTCGTTAACTCGGTTAGTTTACCTTGGCTAAAACAATTACTCTTGTATTAATTATGATGTTTGAAGGCTAATACCTTCGGGTATTAGCCATTATTATGAAGATCTGAATATTTGGTTTTGTTTATATCTCTATTGCTTAATTTATCGTTGTATGCTTGTTTATGTTTATCAATTTATACTTGTTTACGTGCTTTTGTATGCGACCTATCATTCAACTTGATCTAGTGATACGGACCAAGTAATCTAGATGCCGAGATAGCTCTCCATGTAGTGATTTATACATCTAGAATCATAGGATCACAAGTATTGTCCTTCTAAAATCGTGCTAATGATACGCTTCTGGCTTAACTAGTTAATAGAAACTGCCTTTGGTTTATTGAACATGTTGACTAGTAGGTGAATCTAGATAATTCAACAAATAATATTCTGATTCCATTGGATAGTTGGACAAGTGGACTACTAGAATATAAATTACCATTAAGCAGTAAGTGGGCAAAGTCTCTATGAGCTAGGGTTTAACAAGATCACCATTGCTTTAATCCCTAAGATAGATTATAATAAGGTAATAAGGATTATTTATGTTGATGCTTTAACTGTGACAGAATTAATGTGTCTAGGTCTTAGGATGAAGTTCCGCCTAAGTTTAAGAATGATATACCTCTTTGAGATATGTAATCATTGCACTAAGTAAACAAACTAACTTCTAATCGGATTAATGATGGCTAATACAGTTTTCTATCATAAGGCTTGACTGCTCTTTTATCTTCTGTTAATTGGCTTGCGTGGATTAAAGTGTCTTGAATTGATTGTAGTCACCACCAAACCCATGCCAGTCTCTCAGGCTGAAAACCCTCCTTTTACCTCTTAGAATTAGAATTAGAACTAACATAAGATTAGCATAGGTTTGACCTAGATTAGAATTAGAAGATTTGGGCTACCTCCTCTCTTTCCGATCTCATTCAGATAATAAGCCAGTCCGGTTTATTATACTTAGATTAGATAACCAAGATATTAATTAAATTGATAGATTTAACCTCGCTTCAAGTGTTCGACACCCTACTTACCACGAAACTACTACCGATCGAGTACACTGCCCATTAAAGTGTTATTTTTGGTTTAGTCAGCAAAATATAAATTTAATACTGGAATCTATAAAATATACACCACACAACGACACATCAAGTATGTTTGATGCTAGGCATCAAAATAGGTACGCGAATGTTGCTTGGTTGATTGCGAGGTGGATGGAGAGAAAAGGAGCTGGTACTCAAAAGGAGAGTCAGATTTGTTGCGGACAGTTTATCATGAAGCTTGCTAGGAAGGCGAGGGTGTTAAGTGATGAGGTGTTAAGGAGTTTGAGTGCTCCGATGTATTGTAGAGATTTGGATACCACTTGATGTGTCGTTGTGTGGTGTTTATTTATGATAGTTCAAGTTTTAAATTTATATTTTGCCAACTTAACCAAAAACAACACTTTAACAGGCGGTGTACCCGGTCGTTGGTAGATTCATGGTAAGTAGGGTGTCGAACACTTGAAGCAAGGTTAAATATATCAATTTATTTATATTTTGGTTGTCTAATCTAAGTTAATTCTAATCTAATTCAAACCTATGATACTCCTATGTTAGTTATAATCCTAATTCTAACTGGTAAAAGGGGGTTTCAGCTTGAGAGACTGGCACAGGTTTGGTTAGTGACTACAATCAATTCAAGACACTTTAACCCACGCAAGCAAATTAATAGAAGATAAAAGAGTGGTCAAGCCTTATGATAGAAAACTATATTAGCCATCATTAATCCGATTAGAAGTTGGTTTGTTTATTCAGTGCAATGATTATTTATCTCGAAGAGGCATATCATTCATAGACTTAGGCGGGACTTCATCCTAAGACCTAGACACATTAATTTTGTCACAATTAAAGCATCCGCATAAAGCATTCTTATTTGCTGATTATAATCTATCTTAAGGATTAAAGCAATGGTGATCTTGTTAAACCCTAGCTCATAGAGACTTTACCCACTTACTGCTTAATGGCAATTTATACTCTAGAAGTCCACTTGTCCAACTATCCAATGGAATAAGAACCTTATTTGTTGAATTATCTAGATTTACCTACTAGTCAACATATTCAATAAACCAAAGGCAATTTATGTTAACTAGTTAAGCCAGAAGCGTATCCTTAGCATGATTTTAAAAGGAAAATATTTGTGATCCTATGATTCTAGATGTATAAATCACTATATGGAGAGTTATCCCGGCATCTAGATTACTTGGTCCGTATCACTAGATCCACTTGAATGATAGGTCACATACAAAAGCACGTAAACAAGTATAAATTGATAAACATAAACAAGCATTCAACGATAAAATAAGCAATCGAGATATAAACAAAACCAAACATTCATATTTCATAATAATGGCTAATACCCGAAGGTATTAGCCTTCAAACATCATAATTAATACAACAGTAATTGTTTTAGCCAAGGCAAACTAGCCGAGTTAACGAATGATACCAAAAACTAAACGATTACAAAAGTATAAGAAATTACACGTTGTCTTCTATGGATTGGAATGCGTTGCAAGACCTTTTTTGCTCTTTTTCTCCTCTGAAAAACAACTTTTGTGGTTTAGGTATCGAGAATATGATTTAGCACACTTAAAACTCGTTTTTGAGTTTTCTATTTATACTGTCTAGAAGTCGGTTCGATACAGCGTATCCAAGGGATTGGATATGGCGTATTGGGGTTTCTTGGAGTAGGGATCACGCTTGATATCTTCCAGAATCTTCACATATTATATCTTCAATATGGCGTATTGATCTTCTCTGGATACGGCGTATTGAGCTTGTTTCCTTTTTGGTCTTTTGGTGAGTGCAGGCACGGATACGCTGTATCTTCCTTGATGGATACGGCGTATTGGTAGTCAGAATAGTAATCTTTAAAATACCTTCGTTTAAGCTCCAGAATGCGCGCCTTTTCCTAATATTCACCAAGTACTCTGTAAATACTGCAATTCTCAAATATAAATGATTAAGTAACAATTCTTTGCAATAATTATACAAAATGGGTTAAATATATGGGATAAATGATGTTATAAAATAGATGTTATTTGATGTCATCAAATATCACCCCACTTGAATCCTACTTCTCCTCAAGTAGCCTTTAGAAATTTATAAAAATGTATCCCTAAGGATATTTTCCGTTAAAGCATTCATTTGATCTATTACAAGTACACAACCAAACACCTCACGAAATAGGAAGATGAAACATCAAATCACCAACTATTCTATTGTGGAACCCCCCTCATGTAACAAATAGCTCAAATCCTTCGGTCTGTGGACTATTATTCTACAAAACTTGGCAAGTATACGACATCTCCACTACTAAAGCTAAAGGAGAAACAAGTTTATAAAGGTAAAATATGGGTTTATACGTAGAAGTTATTAGGGTTGATTCACTCTAACTAATTATTTATCGATAACAATATACAAGAGATGACAAAGACATACATAAACACTCCGTACGATAGGATAGAAACATGTGACTGCTCACTCCCACCTTGTATAAGCTAAAGAGTAGGAATAGTAAAATAATATAGGGTATGGATCTTCTAACTTTCACCAATAGTAATAAACCAATAAGGCAGCTGAGACATGCATACATGGCCGTAACGACAAAATAGACATGCACACTCGATCACATCCTCATTCGCGTAAAACCCATGGTTAATGATTAGGAAAGGGAATTAAATTGTTGTTAAATAAAAATTACGAAACAAATAGATTAAGTCTAAAATACAAGTTGCTAGACACTTTTTCTCGACCATTACCATGATAAAGACATAACTATTTACAACGTCTTGATCATAGATCAAAAACAACAAACTAAGTTGGCGTTCCCGTAACGGTCAACTTCTCAAACATCCCATACTTTACATACTTTACAAAGCAAGTGGCGATATCTTCCAATTTATACAATATTCTACATCGTCAATTTGTATCAACGAATAATCGATCCTTCGTGTAATTCCTTCGGTAGTTGCGAAACGATTATCTTCAAACTTTCCTTCTCTTTTTTGTTGCAATTTTTCTAATTTTTTCTATTATTTTTTTGTTTGCTAACACTATACTACAAAACTCGGTGTAGTTTCACCATCTTCATGATCATAATAATTCCATATAATTCCTTCGATAATTCCGTCATTCTTCGGACGTACCATTAGTTGCGATGGTAGTAAAAATACATGGGTTTTGACTATTATATACATTCCCATTTGCAATGTGCAAATTCTTCCAACCGTACCAAAGAAAGAAAATTTTGACACAAGACTCGGGAAATACAAACTTTACACTTTAAGCAACAAGCAACTGTAAAATTAACTTAATCTAACATGGTAGGCTAAGGTGTAAAGGTGTAACAAAACAAATAATTGGTGTAGTTCCTAAAGGATTGGCTCTACGGGTTATTCTAGGGGTATCTTACTCTTAAAGTGAGAGTAAACAAAGGGTTTATATAGGGGTTAACTAACCAATGTGGTTAGTTAATAAGCAACATGTAAAGGCTATTTGGCTGTAATCCTAAAAATTTATCAATTTAAATAAGTTACTCCATCTAAATACATAGTACTCATTATTGCGGTCTCGAATAGATATACCAATCCAAATTCTAAAGTCTATAACATCACCGGTAAACTCATATTTTATGGAATTTGGGTAAACATTTGGAAACGGATAGGTTAAATCCTCACAATATCTAACAAGGGTTATTGTGTGCGGGTTATGTATCAAGTAATTTCATAAAAGTATGCTTGAAAAAATTTTAAATTTGAGCATAATTTAAGCATTTTAATGTGAAAATTAGGCCAAGTAAACATTCTAATTCCATCCCCCCACTTGAATTATACAACGTCCTCGTTGTATAGATAAAACGTTAAATACGGGAATTAAAAAGAATTAGAATGAGAAACTCCCCTGATATTTGCTTGGTAGATTCTCCATGTTGAGTTTAATTGAGCAAGAATGTGTGTTGAACAAAACAGCCGCCTTGAAGTTTCAAGACTCCAACACTTCAAGATCTCCAGATTTGTAAATTCTCCACCAATATTTGTCGATATTTCTTTTCTTTCAAGGTCCTATATAAAAATATAGAAAAAAAACATGTGCATTCCTATCTTGGTACCTACGGTTAATTTAAATTAAACTAAACAAACTAAATACGGGTCAGTTTTGGTGAATACGCCTTATCATGTGCATGAATACGCCGTATTGCCAGAACTGACAATAATGTTTTTAAAATGCATAAAAAATAAAAACTGATAACGTCCAGACAATTAGTACGATGTATGGTATGGAGTGGATACGCCGTATTGATGTCTAGGAAGACAGACTTGATAAAATTAAATAACATTCCGGGTTATCTCTCGGGAAGCACTTTTGTTTACAGCGAAGTCTTTAAGTTAGACTTTTCTTCATCTTCTACACACTTGAAATCATCTCTCTTCTCCATTTCGTTATTCTTGTTGGGATATGATGCTTGTATTTGAAATGTACTCACGAGCTATGATGCTGAACTTACTGCCAGTCTTGTTCTATCATGCATAAACAAGTCAAAATGTCACATCATGATATATCTGCAAAAATATGAGAACCTATTTTATAGTTAGATACATCACGACATGAATAAATGTACAGATACAAACAAAAAGATAAGGATAAGAGGATCACGGGTCTGGCTGCTGCTGGTCCTGCTGAGCTGTGGAGGTGCTGGCCTCACCAGTCCTCTATCTGGTGCGTCTTTAGAATGCCGCAGGTGACCTCCCTCGAAAAGTTCCATCGAATTCCTCGGATGTCAGCCCATTAGCCTCCATCAGCTATGCCATACATGAAATCATCCATGTGTAGAATCTCCCCTGATCGGTCATCGATCTCTCTACAAGTCCACATAAACTCCCTACATCCCTACGCAGACCCTGCACCTCCTCCTCAAGTCTCCCTAATCTCTGGGGCATAGTCCTAGCAGTAGTTGGAGTTGGTGGTGGTGGCTGCTGAGGTGCCTGCATGGGTGCCAAATTGGCCTGGTCACCCTCATCAACAGCAGGAGCATCTTGAGCCACTCTAGGGGCACTAGCCGTAGCATCAGGCTGCCTCTCTGGTCCCATGGCCACCCAAGCCCATGTTTCATCAATCTGCATACAGATCTGCAACCTCACTAACTCAGCCATATCGATAACCGGGAGCTTAGGGGCAATAACCATCAATCCCTTAAGTATCTCCGCAGTCAGGAGTCCAAAATGCTCAGGCAATCGAGCTACAAACTGTCCACAAGAGATATGATCCCCGCTTTTCCTCCCAGCAGCAAACCTCCTTAGATATCGGGCTAATAAGTAAGGGATGTTGACTGATCCAACATCCAGCCCTCTTAAATAAAACAAATCAGTCACGGTCACCATTTTAGGTGCCTGACTCCTACCAGCAATATTATGTGCTATCATCCTATGGCAAAGTCTTAGCACCGGATCTCTAATCAAAGTGTAGGAAGGGGGAGGTCCTAAGAAATCTCCATCAGTAGAAATATCCCTTCAATAATCATGTAGATCCCCCTTCCCAGGGATCATCCTCTCACTCTCACTCTAGTACCTAGCAAAACCGGGGGACTCCATCTCCTCCCCGATATGTAATCCCAAGGCTAAAATAAATTTCCTCCAGCTTAAACGTCTCCTAGCTCTACCTAACTAAAATTGAATAGTATCAGGAGCATCCAAGTCAAGGAACACCTCTCCAAATCTAAGCGTGCCAAGGAACTCTAGAATGAACTCCTAAACCAGTGGTCCCCTAGTATCAAACAGCCTCCCCCAAGCTCGACTAGTAAATACTACAACCCCGACATCATCACGATGCTCCATCACCATCCTAGCAAACAAACCATCCCTTGTAAGCTCGGGCATCCTCTGAAAGTCCACAACCTGAACTTGGTGTATCTCTCAACTGTAAATCCTCTCCAACCTCTCCTCGAAATTGGCAATATCCACATCAGTGTACTCTAAACCTTGGTACCTAAGAAATGGGTGTCTCTGCTCATGTGGTGGTACGGGTGCCATATCTGCAAAATTAACGAGATAAGTTCAAGGATTACAAAATATAAACATTCTGTCATGAGGGTGGATACGGTGTATTCATAAATGGATACGGCGTATTCATAAATGGATACGTCGTATAAGGATCAATTTGGTCAATATGTCGTATAGATGTTAGTCAATATGGCGTATAGGTTTGAAAACTCAGGATCTTATTTAAGTTAATACGTCGTATTCATTTTACTGAATACGTCATATTGGGGCTTTAAAGTTGGGTAAAATTTAGTCAATACGCCGTATCCATGAGAGTGGATACGCCGTATTGCTCTGCAATATGAAAACAAAAAGCAGGGTTCCCCTTTTTACCCATTTTGACCCATTTAACAATTCTACCAAACAGCTTATTCTCGTTTAGGGGGGTAAAGAAACTTAAGAAGTTCTAAGGCATACCCCTAAATCTATAAACCAAACCCTAACCCTAATTAGATTTGAATCCAAAAATCAAAAAGGAGAAAAAGGGAAACTTTATTACCGTATGATCTTGACGAAGAAAAGGGTGATTATGAATCCAAAACAAGAGATCTCCAGGAATCTTATGTGGTAAAATCATTTGTGTGTGTGGAGTGAAATTTTTTGGTAAAACTCAATCCGGCGTATCAGTTGGGTTTTTATACCCAGACTCGATACGCCGTATTGGTATCTGATTAATACGCCGTATTGGCGAGTTTCGTTGACTTATTCAACTTTAGTTTAAAGTAGTGGATACGCTGTATAGGTTTTAACCTAATATGCCGTATCCGTCCTTGGAGACCAATTTTCCTGAAATAAAGCAAAGAAAACATACCTTGGCCTCCGCAACATTCTTGTATAAACACCATACTTATAATACCATTTAGGGTCAAACGGAATGCCAAACGACACATACAAATTCATAATGAGATAGAATAGCATTCTGTGATAATTCCAAATTATGATTTTTACTTTTAAGTTCATGACAAAACTTCCCGTTCTGAAAGTTTTAGTGATTTTATCGTGACTTGTTTCAAAAATCATTTTTGACCCTTGTGTAATTTCATTACCCCCTGAAGACTGTATTATATCGATCTCATTGTCATCATTGTCTTTTTCCGACTTTAAATTATCAGGATGAATAATGTTGAAGGGGAAAAGATCATTAAAATACAAAACATTTTGTTCCTCTTCATCATATTCAGACAATGATGTTTCATCATTTAAATCAAATGCATCGATATGTTGAGGGCTTAAAATCGATTCAGTTAATAAATCTGATTTAGATATTTGAGCATCATTGTAAAAAATAGCTGGAAATTCATTCACAAAATCTTTAAAGAAGTCTAAAATATCAAAACAACTAATCGCAGGCTCAGGTGATGGAAGTAAAGGCAAATTGACTTTTTCATTATCATTTTCCGAATCCATTTTCCGAATCCACTTTCAAATCATTGGTATAAATAATTTTATAAGAAAACGTGTTTTTGTTAAAAATTACCGTGTAATCTTCATCGTCGGAATCGTTAAATGAAATTCTAAAGACAATTTCATTGTTAAGAGAACTTGTCGTGGGTTCACAAGAAAGTGTTTTTTCAGATGATACCCCATCATTAAAGGCTATAGCTAGAAATTCGGTTTCAACGGATCTGAGGTCGTGAATGTCTTCATCATACCAGATTTTACCATACTTAGCAGTTTCCCAGTTAAACACTTTCCAACATTTTCGAGCTTTTTCTTCCTCGAGCCTGATGTATTCTTCTATAGTAATGTTTGGATCGTCCATCTTGTAAGAATCTTACTAGAAAAACTTGTTAAATAACCAATACGTCGTATTCAGTTAACTGAATACGCCGTATCACACAAACAGAGTAAGCAAACAAGCAGAAATATAAACTACTCTAATTTACACTAATCTAATTAACACTACTCCTAAGGGCTAGATCTAATCTAATGTTAAAAACCAAAACATTAAATAAAAATCAAGATTAATTTTCACTCCCCGGCAACGGCGCCAAAAACTTGATGTGTCGTTGTGTGGTATTTATTTATGATAGTTCAAGTTTTAAATTTATATTTTGTCGACTTAACCAAAAACAACACTTTAACAAGCAGTGTACCCGGTCGGTGGTAGATTCATGGTAAGTAGGGTGTCGAACACTTGAAGCGAGGTTAAATCTCTCAATTTATTTATATTTTGGTTATCTAATCTAAGTTAATTCTAATCTAAGTCAAACCTATGATAATCTTATGTTAGTTCTAATCCTAATTCTAACAGGTAAAAGGGGGGTTTCAGCCTGAGAGACTGGCACGGGTTTTGTTGGTGACTACAATCAATTCAAGACACTTTAACCCACCCAAGCAAATTAATAGAAAATAAAAGAGTGGTCAAGCCTTATGATAGAAAACTGTATTAGCCATCATTAATCCGATTAGAAGTTGGTTTGTTTATTCAGTGCAATGATTACTTATCTCAAAGAGGCATATCATTCATAGACTTAGGCGGGACTTCATCCTAAGACCTAGACACATTAATTCTGTCACAATTAAAGAATCCGCATAAAGCATCCTTATTTGCTTATTATAATCTATCTTAGGGATTAAAGCAATGGTGATCTTGTTAAACCCTATCTTATAGAGACTTTATCCACTTACTGCTTAATGGCAATTTATACTCTAGTAGTCCACTTGTCTAACTATCTAATGGAATCAGAACATTATTTGTTGAATTATCTAGATTCACCTACTAGTCAACATGTTCAATAAACCAAAGGTAATTTCCGTTAACTAGTTAAGCCAGAAGCGTATCCTTAGCACGATTTTAGAAGGACAATATTTGTGATCTTGTGATTCTAGATGTATAAATCATTATATGGAGTAGGGGTGTACAAAAGAACCGAGGAACCATAAGAACCGATGAACCATCCCGGAACCGAACCATATATTAGAACCATGGTCCGGTTCTTGGTTCCTAAAATTCTAAATTTTCGGTTCTCGGGACGGTTCGGGATGGAACCGGTCGGATCAGGTTCTTTCCCAAAAAGAACCGTTCTTTTGAATTATATGAATTTTTATATGGTTTGTTTGTGACATTATGTAGAGCATGTAGCCTTTTAAGAAAATAAAAAATAAAACACTACTCATTATGTAAAAGTTCAAGGTTTAGGACACAAATGCGTGTTCCTGATACTTTGAACAATTATAAACTTATATTTTTTACATTTTGTGTTCTTGTTTAAATTATTTTGAACTATTTGATTATTGAAACAATTTGCATTGTTAAAGATTCTTTTATGTGTTTGTATTGTTTTAGTATGTCCTTTATTGTAGGATCCCTTTGCTTAATGGATCTTAACCTTTAGCTTGTAAAGGGTTTGTTGCCTTAGATAAATCTAAAGTAACAATGATGAAACAATGATTAACCACTATTGATTACGCGGAATTTAATCAACAATGTAAAGAAGAACACAATCAAAACACTTTTATATTGAACTTTAAATCTGCCTAAGTTACAGATTACAAACTATGATTACTATATGATCTCTATGATCTTCCTTAGATCATATCTACTTTTCTATCTAGGATCCTTTTATAGACTAAGGAAACCCTAATGGGCTTTACAAAAGTGTATAAAGATAATGCATATCTTTTTCTAAGATATCTCATGCTATATCTTTAACTCTAACTAATATTTTTTGTAAGCAGACTTAAACTATTTATATAAACAGTATTAACTATTTAATTACTGCCAGTAACAAACGTAAGATAAACCTTTCTACAGTACTAACTGATTTATACTAGGCAAACTAACTATAATGCTAACAGAATTAATTATGTTATATAAAATTCCTAACAATCCTCCCCTAAACTTGAACTTCACTTGTTAACTTCAAGTTTCTTCAGTTGTCTTCAGTTTGGGCTTTTGAGAATTGTATCCAAGCATATCTTCAAGTCCTTAGCTTCTCTTGAATGATAATATGGTTTGATGTTCCATTGAAAAACCATATCAAACTATGTCCTTTAGTCATTGGTCTTTCTCTTTACAGCTATACACAACACTCCAACTAAGTTGGCTTAATAGTTTTTAGCACACTACCAGCCATCAACGGATTTGCTATATCTTTAACCATGAGCCGTTTGCTATGAGAACTAGTCAAATGCTTCTTTAGTAACAAGGTGCAATTGATAACCTTATAGTTTTTTAGCAAACTATCATCTATCAACATATTTGAATTCTCTTTACAGTAGATGTTGCTCTGAAGTACCAATGCTTTAGAGTTCAATACTAATGGTGCCTTGATTACCATACAGTTTTTTGGTAACTACAACCATTAACAGATTTGAGAAGTCTTTACCAAACCCGTTTGCTTTGGACTAGCCAGTACTTATGCCTATTAAGCATGGTGAACTGATAACCAATTGTTGTGTGGTGGTTAGCCAACACCCAAACCCTTCTCACTTCCATAAAGTCCACATTCCAAAAACATGCACTGATACTGATATCTTTCATCACTTTCTAATCCCAGCTTTCTTTCTCAATCATCTTCAAGATTTATAGCAAACTTCATTCAGTTTCCATCTAGAAGCTTCCATTTTCAGCGATCACTTGACAAGCATCTTTGACAATGATACTTTGATATCGTGCAACGAACTAACTAGGCAGCCTCTAAAGTTAGCAATGTACTTCACATTATTCATACATACCTCCACACTATACCATCTTCATTGAAGTGGTAAGCTCTAAATAGCATCTTCAATGAGAGGTGCATCAAACATAGTCCTGAGATCACTCCAAAGCACTCTATCATACTCATCTTCAGGCCTATTTGTTCCATACTTCTGCATTACCAATCTGTACAACTCTATAAGATCCTCTCTTGTGAAGTCTTTAATCATAGCTCCAAAGCTCATGTAGACTGTATCAGTTCCATTTGCTCTTATTATCTGATAAACACTTCTTTGACCTTGCTGAAATATCTTCCAATTTGCCACACTATCAGATTTTAATTCATAGCTTCTACTGATTCCTCTTTATCAATTTCTGAATCTTCTTGTGCACTCTTGTCAACATTTATACCCTTTCTAGCCTTTTGCTTATTTCTTTTTCTTGTTCTTTTTACTTGCTCTTCTTTCTTTACTTTAGTAACTTTTTCTCCTATAGCTGGAACATCTTTATCATCAATCTTTTGTTTCTTTGAAGTTTTTGTCTGAAGCTCTTCTCCATATCTTTTCAATTTTGCCTTTGTACTTCAAGATTTAAAGTAACAAAAGTAATCAATCCTGGCTGAACTAACTTATCAAGACTCCTCTTAATTCTCTCAAACTTTAACTTCTTTAACTGAGAAAGCTTCCAAGTTCCTTGATTCGTAAGATTGTTTGACATATAATCCTTAACTTGTGACAGAGTCATGGGTTTGTTTCTCTTTGCCTTAGCTCTTTCCTCTGCAAAGTGTTTCTTTCTTTGATTCACCATATCTACCATTCTTTTTGCAAAATCTTGTTTAGGCAAATCTTGTCCTAACACATCTTTTGACAACTCTGCATTTGCTTCTAGCTTGGCTCTAATAGTATCCCAGTCTTCTTCAGTATAAAACTGAGCTTCAAATTAAACTTGAGCTTTTCTTTTCTTTTGTTATTCTGTTAAAGCTTCCCCTCTTCTGCCAATCAATCAGCTATCATTTATCTAAAAGAATCTGCTTTGCAGACTTCTTCATCCAGTTGATGCTTGCAACTTTAGGGGGGGGAGCCTCTTCCAATCCAGCTTCCACTGTCTTATTTGTTCTTTAGTTTTTGTGAGTAGCCCTGGATACCCCTCAATCATTGGAGCCATTTCCTTCCCTATTTACCCCTTTTATTAGCAAGTACCAGAAGCAGAGACTTTAGTACTACCAGTACTAACCTTTTCAATACCAGTATTAATCTCTTCTCTGCCAGTATTAATCTCTTCTTCATCATCCAATCCAGTATCAATATTTTTAGCCATGGACCTTGCTCTCCCCCTGTATCTCTTGCCCTTATCAGTTAATTTTTCCTTGCTAACACCCTGAGAAGCAACCTTTGACAATGTTTTAGCTGCCTGCAAGATTGTAGGACTGATTTCTTCTTCTTGAGCCTCCCCTGAAGCTTTTGTAGGAGTAACAAAGTCTGTTGACTTCTCTTTCATAGATTCCCTTACCAAAGAAACTAGAGGATCATCATCAATATCCTGAATTTTCCTCCCCTAATCCTCTGATTCTTCACCCTCTGATTCAGATATGAGTACTTTCTTAGATTTCCCTTTAAATGCTATTTCCAGAGATTTCACATTCTACCATTTAAGCACAACATTCCCTATGTGTCTGCTTGTGTTTCCTTCAACACTGTCACTAACACTATTAATCCAGGTCACCAAGGTAGGTACAAGCACCATCAATTCTTAAGTGTGCAATACTATCCTCAACCAATTCCTGATGGTATGACCTCAGAGAGGTGCTTCATACGAGCTTAGGTTTAACAGATGGGTGAGAGTGAGGTGGTTAATGAGGTGGTGATTGATATTGTGAATGATGGTAGTGTGAATGAAGGTTATAAATGGCGAGTGGAGATGGAATAGGTGATGGAAATAGGTGGTGAAGAATAGAGTTGGTGGGATGTGGTGTGTATTGGATAACATGTGTGGTGATGGGGTTCAGCTGGTTATTTGAGCTTCAACCTTGATCCACAGCTGCCCATGCCAACATAGCAGACAACAATGGATAACAATATCCCTTTGCATAACCCATTTTTATGTGTGCAAAAAGCTTTTTGAGGTCAAAGTTGTGGGGCCTAATACCTCCGTTTCTTTTCAGTGTAATATCCAAAATAATTTTAAAAACCTTTGGATACAGTAAAAATTTTTTGAATTACTCTCTAAGTTATGAACCATCCCATCAAAAATCATTTTAGAAAAATTATAAACCCTATTGCTAGATAGACAGATTAATGCAGTAGCAATAGTACTACCAAATTGATCCCATCCACCAGACTTAGGGCTTAAGCAGTGTAAAATATGATGGATTAAAAATTTCCATTGGGGTGTAAAATTCTTTTTCCAAAAAGTTAATTTACCCTCAGTAACATACCCCAATGTGGCTAATCCAGCATATATTTCAGCATCAGATAAATTATGTATTCCTGTAGCATCTGCCAATTGAAGTTTACTTCTAACAGATGCCTCAGTAATAGTATACTCTTTAGAGTCTATAGATGCTACTAATTGTTGAGTCCCATTAGCAAGTGTTCTGACTGTGGCAGTTTGCCAGAACTGTTTGACTAGGGAGTCATAGATAGTAGGATTATGAGTTAAGGCATACCTGAGAGATGTACCTTTAATAAAATCCACTACCTTAGTGAAACCAACACTTTCATTTGGTTTCTTCAGGAAAGCGACCATATTATGCTTGTCTGAGTACTTTAGATTGGCCATATGAACTCGTTGATGAACAGAAATCGTAAGAATGTAAATTCTAATCCTGGGTTTGATGCGAGTGAATTACTAAGTGCTGGTAGAGAGAGGGAATTAAGTTTTTATCGATGAATAACAAGGTTTCTTATTGGACCGTGTGTAAATGAAGTTTCTTTAGAGTAAAGAAAGATATTTTATGGAAGAAAGTGCAGTAATTATCCAAATAGAAAACCCATGTTAGTAGTACGCGCCGTAAAAATCTCTAATGGGAATATTTAAAAGAAGAAAAGTTAATTTTCCCTCACCAGCACCAAAGGTCATCTACCAGTATTAAAATTAGTCTACCAGGACTAATATAGTCTACCAGAATTAACATATAGACTACCAGTATTAACGTATAGACTACCAGAATAAACTTTAACTCCACAGAATTAACAAGTAATCTACCAGAATTAACTTGTAGACTACCAGAATTAACTCTAGTACTTAGTACTTACAGACCATAGATGAGTTGTATTTGCCAGGACTGCTTCTATCCATCCTCAAATCCATGCTTATCCTAAAAAGTTAGCGCAATAAAAAGAAAAATATACTATGAACTTGAACTAACTATAACCTATCTACCAGCATGATCTTGTAAAACATATTCTGGATTGCCATGCACAACAAGTAAGAAGTTAGTATCTCTTAGGGACCCAAGTCAATACTGACTTGGAAATCCCTTTTGGGTCTACATACTCAAATTTATTGAGCATGTAAGAGCCATTATATTTGTACACATGATCTTGGTAATTCATCTTTGGCTTCCATAACCATTTATCATTCTTACGGACATTTTCCACCTTACCCTTACTAACTACTGCCTTTGTCCCAACAGTAGTCATGTTTTTAACCCCAAAAGTTTTCACATCAGGTTTTAAGTCTTTGGTTCTATAAATTGGTTGGGTGAAGTAAGACCTCTTGATTGGTGAGTTTGAGGCTTTTGGTCTTACAATGTCCAATCTTGGGTGATTTGGTCTAATAACACTATTAGATTGTGTTATTTTTGAGGCCAGTGAGCTAGTAGTACTAACAGGCCTAACAATATTAAAAGGCCTAACAGTACTAATAGACCTAGCAATACTAACATTTGATCTAACAGTATTAACTAAACTTGTTCTGGTTAGTACTGCTGATGGGTTAAAGGTCCGTTTTGCATGAGGGTATTTCAAATTATTTGAAAAGTTTTAGTGATTTACCCTTTTGCTATAATTCCATACTGGTTTGACTACACTCTCCCTAGTATTGACCACATTCTTAACCCTAGGTTCAGGACTCTTTTGGTCATAGAAATCACAGTCTTTTTTCAAATGGCCAGTTCTTTTACAAACAAACAAGCTTTTATTTTATGTAATTTCTTAAAACCAATCCCTTGTTTTTGTGAAATTTGACCACTTTTATCAGTTTGACTCCTAACAGCTCGAGTCGCATTTGGCTTAACAGAACTAACAGTTTTGACAACACACACATCATCCTCATCATCTGAGGTCCAATCCTCAATGATGACTTCATCCCTATTAATCTTTGACTTAGACACAACTGTTAAACAGACTTAGGTTTTACTATAGTTGCTTCATTTGTGGTACCTACAGTCTTGTTAGTTTTAGTTGTCTCTGACTCTATGATTTTATTTCTAAAAGCATACTCATCTAGTCCTACAAATGATATATCAGGTCTTAGGGTTAATGGGTTCCCTGTAATTGGAGGGGGAACAACATGATACTTATTTGCTTTAGTGAACCTATTATTTTCTAGTGTGCTCTCTTCATCACTAGACCTTTCCTCAAAAACAGTCAAACTGTTCTCACTATCAGTGTCATATTTATTACTCAAATCATCCATTTGTATGCCAAACCCTAATCCATTATTATCATGAGTACTCATCTGACTATTGAGTATCTTAGTGAGATTCTTTGATGACCCTTCCCATTTTTCAATCTTGAGTTTCAATTCATCTCTTTCCTTAACAACCTTTTCTAATTCCAGATTTAAGTTGTTAATTTTTATTTCTCTACACTTAAGATCATAATTTTGAAACTCATATCTCTCACCCCAAGCTAATTCATTCTTTTCATGTCCAAGAATTCTAGCTTCTAGTGACTCTAAGGCTATCTCATAACCCCTAATTTCTAGTTTGGCTTTGTTATGCTTTTCTCTCTCAGTATCATAGTTCTTTTGAAGACATTTAAATGATTCAAGACATTTAGAACATTTTTGTACCTCGCTGTCAAAAGAACTTGATGAGCTTGAAGAGGAGATGGCCATCTTATAGGTTTGATTGTAGATCTGCTTCAAACAATGGAGTTCTTCTTATTCAGAGTTTCCATACAAGCTCTGATACCACTTGTAGGATGCCTTTGCTTTATGGATCTTAACCTTTAGCTTGTAAAGGGTTTGTTGCCTTAGATAAATCTAAAGTAACAATGATGAAACAATGATTAACCACTATTGATTACGCGGAATTTAATCAACAATGTAAAGAAGAACACAATCAAAACACTTTTATATTGAACTTTGAATCTGCCTAAGTTACAGATTACAAACTATGATTACTATATGATCTCTATGATCTTCTGTAGAACTATATCTACTGACTATGCCTAGGGATCCTTTTATAGACTAATGAAACCCTAATGGGCTTTACAAAACGTGTATAAAGATAATGCATATCTTTTCCTAAGATATCTCATGCATATCTTTAACTCTACCTAATTTCTGTATAAGCATACTTAACTATTACATAAACAGTATTAACTATTTAATACTGCCAGTACTAACTATGATAAACCTTCTACCAGTACTAACTATTATACTAGCAGAACTAACTATAATACTAATCTGTTATACAAAATTCCTAACAATTATGAATGATAAAAAATAAAAAATGAATGTTTTAGACACAATGGTTCTTATCGGGAATTACCAAAAATTCCCGTACAGAAACCGAACCGAAAAACTTAGGACGGTTCTCGGTTCTACATTTTCCTAATTTTCGGTTCTCGGTTCTTGTGGTTCAAGGATGGTTCGGTCTGGTCTAGGACCATGGACACCCTTAATAGAGAGCTATCCCGGCATTTAGATTACTTGGTCATTATCACTAGATCCAGTTGAATGATAGGTCGCATATAAAAGCACATAAACAAGTATAGATTAGTAAACATAAATAAGCATTCAACGATAAATTAAGCAATCAAGATATAAATAAAACCAAACATTCAGATCTTCATAATAATAGCTAATACCCAAAGGTATTAGCCTTCAAACATCATAATTAATACAAGAGTAATTGTTTTAGCCAAGGTAAACTAATCGAGTTGACGAATGATACCAAAAACTAAACGATTACAAAAGTATAAGAAATTGCACGTTGTCTTCTATGGATTGGAATGCGTTGCAAGACCTCTTCTGCTCTTTTTCTCCTCTGAAAATTGACTTTTGTGGTTTAGGTATCGAGAATATGATTTAGCATACTTAAAACTTGTTTTTGAGTTTTCTATTTATACTGTTTGGAAGTCGGTTTGATACGGCGTATCCAAGGGATTGGATACGGCGTATTGGGGTTTCTTAGAGTGGGAACCACGCTTGATATCTTCCAGAATCTTCACATACTATATCTTCAATATGGCGTATTTATATTCTCTTGATACGGCATATTGAGCTTGTTTCCTTTGTAGTCTTTTGGTGAGTGCAGGCACGGATACGCCGTATCTTCCTTGATGGATACGGCGTATTGGTAGTCAGAATAGTAATCTTCAAAATATCTTCGTTTAAGCTTCAGAATGTGTGCCTTTTGCTAATATTCACCAAGTACTCAGTAATTACTGCAATTCTCAAATATAAACGATTAAGTAACAATTCTTTGCAATAATTATACAAAATGGGTTAAATACATGGGATAAATGATGCTATAAAATAGACGTTATTTGATGTCATCACCACTACACTGAGAGAGTTGATCGACTCTGAGGGTAGGCTGATTCTTAAGGATCTACAGCCGGGTTGTACCAAGAGTTTCTATTCCTAGACCCCCGAGAGCATCGATGCAGGATTTATACGAGAGGATGGGTAGTATGGAGATACGCCAGGGGGAGATTGAGAGGATGTCTTATAGGCAGTCGTATCATTGGGACATGTAAGCTGGAGTATTTAAGCACATCGCTGAGGTTTACAGTGTTTCACTTCAGGGAGTCTATAACCCACCTGGATATGCTCAGCCGCAGTATGATCAGTATTATCAGCAGTACCCACCTCAGCCACCGCAGTATCAGTAGTGGCAGGATGATGATGAGTAGTGTCGAGATGACACGAGTTGGTTAGGTAACCACATGTTTTGTGTCACATATGTTTTAAAACAAATTCCCTAAAAACAATATTATTATTATTATTATCACTACTATGGTGTTTAAAATGCCTCTGTTGGCATTTAAAACAATATTATTGTACTTTCTATTATTAATTAATTAGGAATATTATTATTATTTGTGTATGCTATGTAGTATTTATAATTGTAACAGAAAAATGGAAAAGAGAGAGTGCGAGACGAAAATGACATAAAGCAAAGATTTAAGTAATCAATCATAATTGAGAAGTATTATTTCACTTTCCCATTTTATCTTTCTCTATAATATTTTACATTAGGGACAATGCTCATATTAAGTATAGGGGAGGAGATAAATTGGAAAAGTAAAATAAAGTAAAAAATGAAATTTTTTGAAAAATAACATTTTTATGATCACATACAAGCAATCTGACTCTGGATTGATAACATTACTAGCATGTTTATACCACCCAAAAGAAAATTTATGAGGATTAGATCTTAAGAATTCGGGTATTCATTTTTGATACCTAAGATGATTTTATCTTTAGCTTTCTCGAGTTAGGGTTTAAATGCAATTGCAAGTATCTCATCCGTCGTTACGGCTGTGTATTTGTAGTTTGTCACCCTTTCTGGAGCATTGGTATCGATTTAAATTATATGAGTGTGGCTGTGATTTGTTAATTCTAGAACTTGTACTTGAAATCTTTATAAGACCGCAGTAGGGATATGTTCGCGTGTTATAAACATTTTACTGATTAAGAGGTGATAAAAATATAAATATAAATAACCAATAATTTTGTTTAAAATGTTTTTTAATAAAATTATCTGAAATTTTATCCATACGAATTGAAGAGCGTAAATGCTGGTATCGCTATTATAATGAAATACGAAGGTTGCAAACTTCTACGTTCGTTTGAAGTAGTGTGCTTATCTTAAGTATGGGGGAAAGAAAGTTGCCCCCAAGATAAGGTTATTGAAAAAAAAGGAAAAAAAAGTGATGAAGTGAAGGAATAGTTTGTTACATTACGGATAAGGTGGATTATGATTTTATTATAAACCTTTTTCAACAAATATAAAAATATTATCACTAAATAAATTACCTCTTTTGATGTTTATGTTTGGTGCATACGCCATGTCGATGAAGTTTAGTTTCTTGTACAAGCCTATGGTAATTTGAACATTTCATGACTGTTGGTTGTCAAGTTTTAATACACTATAAAATATATATATTAATATAACCTTAAGAGCAATTAAGAAAATTCCCTAAGGAAAATTCACTCTTAAAAATATATATAATATAATATATAATATGTATATTTAACCGGATAAATATGATCACCCGGGTCGTTTCCCCAACGACTAGTGAAATTGAAACCTCGTTTAAGCTTGGATTATGATTTGAATAAGAATATAGATGATTTGATAATCTATGACTACTAAATAAAAAGCAACAATTAAAATTGAAATTAAAGGCAATTTAAACAATTAAACAAATACGGAAAACAAATAAAACGCGACAATTAAGCAAATAGACTAAAATTAAACCCTAAAATTTCAAACTAAATTTCTAAACCTAAATTAGGATAAAAGAAAATTTTAAGAAAAAGAAAAGTAATTTTTAGATTACTTTTGAATTTTTTTTTATTAATTAAAAACTATTTAATTCTAATTAAATCCTAAAAGTAAAAAAAAGAAATAGAAAATAATTGAAATTATATTTTTCCTAAGTAAAATAAGTAAAAAGAAAATTTTAGAAAAAAGAATTATTATTTTTGGCTTTTTAGATTTAAAGATATAACTTTTCTAAGATTTAAACTAATTTAAAACTTTAAAAATTAATAAAACTATTAAAAATATAATCCTACAAATTTTATAAAAATTATACTAGATAAATAAAAAGTGCAGAATTTTATAAAAATAAAAGCCCTCATTTTTGTCTTTTAATTAAAGTTTAATTAAACTAATTAAAAATAAACCCTAATTATTAATTAAAACTAATAAACTTAATTAAATACTTAACTAAGGACTAATGGTGCAAAGACCTAAAGGACTAACGGGGAAACTAACTAACTAACGTAAGGACTAACAGAAAAACAATTGAAATTGAAAAGTTACAAAACCTACCCTGAAAGTCTAGCCCGATTTCAAAATAAGTCTATTTTAGGCTTAAAAATAAGATGAAACTAAAAATGCTTTTCAGCAAAATCTTAAAGAAGCAAAGTTATAAAACAAGTTGAGGTGAACAATTTTAACAAAAACACTTAGGGCTGAAATCCACTAATAAGCTCTTAAAGAGCTTATCTTTAAGCTGACTTCAGAAAGTAAGGGTTTACCCTTGGTTTTACTAAATAAGCTGCTAAAAGCTCAAAATAAGATCAAAATAAAAAAAGGAAAGATGTTCTAGACAGCTTATGAGTTGCTTAAACTAGATGAGAAAAGAAAATAGAGATTAGAGTACCAGACTATAGCTGAAAATGAAGGACAAGGTAGCAAACTCAGAAAATAAAGAAATAAGCACAAAAACCAATTAAGCTCAAAAGCTTAATAAGCAATTCTGGACTAAGAGCTTCTGAGGACTTATGCAACTACTAATTAACTATCTATTTAAGCTATAAAAACAATTACCTTAAGCTAAAATTAACAATTTAAGAAACTACTTACTTACCTACTGTTTTTGTATTTTTGGCTGATTAAGCTGTTTTTTAAAGCAAAAATTAAGCTAGCAAATAAGATTGAAAATGAAATTTAAGCTAAAATCTATCTTAAGCAAT
Source organism: Tanacetum coccineum (assembly GCA_026074375.1). Taxonomy (NCBI): domain Eukaryota; kingdom Viridiplantae; phylum Streptophyta; class Magnoliopsida; order Asterales; family Asteraceae; genus Tanacetum; species Tanacetum coccineum. The sequence goes on along the minus strand of BQNB010004347.1, from coordinate 86,290 downwards.
AACTAATCTAAATTCTACTTTAATCTTAGAAGCTAAAACCTATAATTACCTAGCTTGAACTTAAGCCTAAAGTGACAGCAGGAACTAAATTGTTCCTGCTGGTGCACGTTGCACAAGCACAAAACCAATAGTGCAGGTTACCTAAAGGGTAATCCTGCACTTGTACACACTCCTTTAGAGTGAAACAACACAATGCAAGCAAGATCTAATCCCTAAGAGGCTTAGATCTAATTTTCACAAACAAAAAGTAAGGGTAAATTGCCCTGGTGCAGAAGCAAGCAAAATAGACCATAACTTTTTAAATTTTGCAACCTAAGCTTAAAAAACTCTTTTCCTACTGATTATAAATGAAATCTAAGCTAACTCAAAGAAAATGCACAAAACCTTTTGACTTTATGAGGTCAAATTAGCTAATGCCAAACACCCCTTTAAATTGACAGGATTTTGAAATAGCTTATGATTTTGAAAACTAATGCCTAACTCCTTAATACTAGATTACTACTAGCTTATATCAAGCTTAACAAACATATTTCAACAATTTATTAAGCTAAATTATAAGATCTACACTTTGCTACTATATTTTTTGGTTTTTTTTAAAGCTTTTATAACAAATTATATAAAACTATGATATAGACTAAGAGAAGCAAAAACAGATTAACTACTATGATTAATAAGCTAGGAAAAACACAATTAAGCACTTAATAAGCACACTGAATAAGCAAATAAGCAGATCTAAGTTTAGAAAGCAATAAAACTAATATTTAAAGCAAGAAATTAAAGAAAAACTTACAAGGCCTCTAGCTAAACAAGAGGAACCAAATATGGCAGCTACAAGCTCCCTAGCTTATTAATAAGCTAAGGTTATTTAGTACTTGGGGCTCCTTCCTTTAGATCCCCCGTCCATTCAGCTTAAATCCATTATGCAAGGTTAATAGACTTTTAAGTGATTTACAGGTTTTAAGTAAGATAAAGTCTAATTTGAGCTCCAATTTCGCTTATAGACTGCAAAGAGCTTATATGAGTTGTTGAGCTTTAGCTTTAATCAAAATAAGAAAATGAGAGTAGGAATTTTCATTAAAAGAGCTTTTGCGTGATAAAAAAACACTGAATTTCATTAATAAAAAGATTGATTATAATACTTAAAAGGAAAGTTACAAGGTTTTAAAAGGAAAATTAAGCTAAAAAGGAAAATTAAGCTAAAACTTAAATCTAAAAGCTACTCTCTACGTGTATGTGTGTGAAGTGTGAGGCTCTATTTATAGCCTTGAGAGGAACATTCTAGGCCATGCCTTGCTGTCCAAACCTCTTCTAATCATTGCCGTCCAATCAATCAATCATTAGATCATGATTTTGAGCCATTGGATCATTTGTGGACACTAGAGGATTGCCAAGCTGTCATTCTTTGATTGTGACAGCTTGTGCTACTTATGTGAGTGATTTGAGAGCAAAACCCACATATCTAGTGTGCTTCTCTATTGATGACGTGGCCTGAGCTTGAGTGAGAGCTTAAGTGAGCAATGATTTGACTGAAATAACCCTTCCATCTTGCTTAGGAGCCTTTGAATAGACCTCCGTACCCTTCAATTTTAACTTGCCCCTTGATTTGACCATGGTAAATCGTGAAGACGAAGATGAACAGTGTTCGCGCCCATTTTTAACTGAAAGGTTAAATTCAGTTGGATCTTTGGCCAATTGTCACTTCTAGTCCCTCTCTTTCTTTTCTCCCTTTCTAGTTATAAAAGGTTTTGGAAATATGCAAGTTTGGTCCCTGGAGTTTTTTAGTAACAAAGGAATGGGCTTATTAATTTGGGCTTATGGGCTTAATGGGATCCGGATAGGGTTTTTAAGGGTTTTTGAGGCCCAATAAGGGTTTAGGGACTATTTTTGGACTTTTCTGAAAGTTGAGGGGTGAAAATGGAATATTTTTGGGTTTTGTCTTTTATTGGTTGACTTTTTGTTGACCATGTTGACTGGATTTGACTACGGGTTTGACTTTTCTGGCTTCGGCTTTGATTCTTTGGCTTCTATTTGTACTCTTCTGATTCTCGTGTCCGTGCTTGCCCGTTTTTGACTTTTTTTGTGATTTCTGATATATCCGTTCCTGCACACACAAAACACAAATACAAGCACATTTTTGCTATTTTTGGTCTGTTTTGGGTTTACATGTGTTATTTTAAGCATGAATGGATATGTGTATTTTACACTTATCAACTGTGCATATGAGTGACTCTCGTTTACTATCCATTTTACTAAACTGAGCGAGTGTGAAAAAAATCTTATCTATAAAAATTTGTGAGTTGCTTTGTCGTGTTATCTATGCTTGTGATCATTAATCTGTTTTATTAAAATGAAATGCTTTTGCTTTAATTGCTTATGGGCAAGCAATAAGCTAAGTATAAGGGGATTTGATAACGCTCCAAATATACATAAAATATCCCTCGAAAATATGTAAAATATATATGTTAACGCATGAAATATTTCAAGTTTAGTTGTTTGTTGGTACGATAATTGTTTCAGGGCCAAGAATGACGAGAAGGACCAAAAGTGTCAAAGAAATCCGTTAAAAGCACTAACGGTCGTTAAAAGAAGAATCTGGAAGAGAAATAAATGAAGAATTAATGAAAAGTGATGAAGTACGGCGCACTTGTCCTATGTGCGACGCACTTCTTGGCGGGATAAATGCAATTTAATTACACACCAAGTGTGGCGCACAATTATATTTGTGAGGCACACTTCTCCTGCATTTACAAGGAAATGATTATGATTGATATAAATGAACAACCTTCCAAATTACCTTAACACCAACTGAAACCCTAATCTTGTGCTATAAATAGGGCACGAAATTCAGTGTTTAGGCATCCCATTTCTTACAATCATCTCTCAATAATCATTAGAAGTTCTTAGGGAAGTTTTTCTAGCAAATTAGAAGTTGTTCTTAGGGAAACTTGAAGTATTCTCTGAATATTCATAGTTTCCAGGTTGTAATCACGTCGGAGGTATGAAATTTAGGCCAAAGGTGGCGGAGGAGTAGTTTTGCTAGTAGAAATTCTAGTTAACTAGTGTTTGGATCGAGGAAGTTCTTGTAAGAAACCATACCATTTGCTTGTGGAATCGGTATAAACACATTATCCTTATTGAATATAATGTTTTCTGAATCTATGCTTGTTTTATGTTTTGTTGCTATGAACATGGAGTAGTAATTTATATTTATTAGGGCTAACATGATCAATGTTATGAATAAGTTTTGACGTAATGTTTATGAATGTGATGATAATGAATTCAATGTTTAAATATCTGGTAACTTGATGATGTTTGATTATTCATACTTGTTGGAGATAGGTCGAAAGATTCCATCAATATGTCTATATTTCGCATTGTTTATCTAAGGCAATTCGATACTAGTTTTTTAAGAATTAACTAGTGCAATGTTTATCAACCCAGAAATGTTTATCAACGCGGAAATGAAGATGTTTAACACTTGATCATATGTCTAATGAACTTGATTAAGGGAAATTATCATTATCATATTCATACTAGAATCAATCTTAATATGTTTTATATATTAAAGATTAAAGGCCGAAAGGATTCTCTAATATATGAAATAGTCAATTGTATGAATGATTATCCATCTTTTCATGCTTTTATGCTTAAATTCATATTGCTTGATTGTTTGCTTGTTCATGATCATTGCTTTAAGTCCAAATAAATATTACTTTTAATCTTGAAATACTTTGAAATCTTTAGATCATAACAGTCTATAAGGTAAACCTTTCGTAATACATTAGACCCTTTGTAAGAATTACCAATCTCGTAGAATGACCTGGTCTTACCCTTAACCTATACTATAAACGGGAGTTTATACTTTACCCGTGTGTTAGTTGGAAATTGGATAAAACTAGAATTATAAATTTAAAGCTTTTATAACACATCAGTGATCCACCAAAACCTGTTTCCACAAGACGACAACTAGCAACCGATGCTATATGGTGCTACTTCCATGCCTTCTTAACCAAAGTCGATCCTAAAAATTACAAAGAAGCCATGACAGAATCTTTATAGATTGAAGCCATGTAAGAATAGATTCATGAGTTTGAAAGACTTAAGGTGTAGGAATTAGTTCCAAGACCATCCAACATCATGATAATTGTACTTAAGTGGATATTTAAGGTAAAACTTGATGAATACGGGGGCGTGTTAAAGAAAAAAGCACGGTTAGTTGCTAAAGAATTTCGTCAGGAAGAGGGGATCGATTTCCAGGAATCATTTGCACTTGTCGCTCGCACTGAAGCCATCAGAATATTCTTAGCATATGTTGCACACCAGAACATGGTAGTCTATTAGATGGATGTGAAGACGGCGTTTCTGAATGGGATTTTAAAGGAAGAGGTGTACGTGAGTCAACCAGAAGGGTTTGTCGATCAAGAGAATTTAAATTATGTATTCAGATTAAAGAAAGCTCTCTATGGTTTGAAACAAGATCCTTGTGCTTGGTACGACTTGCTCTCCAAATTCCTCCTCAGTCAGAAATTTGTTAAAGGTGAAGTCGATCCAACGTTGTTTACTAGAAAGGAAGGCAATGATCGCATACTGGTACAAATTTATGTTGACGACATAATCTTTGCTTCCACTAATCCAATCTTTTGTGATAAATTTGAAAATGAAATGAGCAAACATTTAAGATGTCAATGATGGGACAAATGTCATTTTTTCTTGGACTTTAAGTTTCTCAAAGTCCCAGAGGCATCTTCATAAATCAATCAAAATACGCTCTTGAAATACTCAAAAAGTATGGTTTAGAACAATGTGATGATGTTGACATTCCCATGATGGAAAGGTAAAAACTTAACGAGGACCCAAACGGGACACTAGTAGATCCTACTCGTTATCGAGTTATGGTTGGTTCCCTGATGTACCTCACAGCAAGTCGTCCCGACCTAGTGTTTGTTGTCTGCATGTGTGCTCGATATCAGGCAAAGCCTACTGAAAGGCACTTAACTGCAGTTAAACGGGTCTTTGGATATCTCAAAGGCACCATTAATAGGGCTCTGTGGTATCTGAAGGACACCGGATTTGATCTAACGGCTTTTGCAGATGCTGACTATGCTTGTTGCAAAGATTCAAGAAAAAGTACTTCGGGAAGTGCATAATTCTTAGGAGAAAAGCTTGTTAGCTGGTCCTCGAAGAAACAAAAGTGTACTGCAATATCAACTACTGAAGCAAAGTACATTTCCTTGTCAAGCTGTTGTGCACAAATCCTATGGATGCGTTTACAATTGTCTGATTATGGATTTGACTTCAACAAGATCCCGTTATACTGCGACTCTCAAAGTTCCATTGCCTTATCTTGCAACAATGTGCAACACTCAAGGACGAAGCATATCGTTGTTCGATACCACTTTATCAAAGAGAAAGTTGAAAATGAGGTTGTTGAACTGTACTTTGTCAAGACTGCTTATCAACTGGCGGATATCTTCACTAAAGCACTCGCAAGAGATCGCTACAAATTCCTAATCAATCGCCTCGATATGCAAAGCATCACACCGGAAGAGCTGAAACTTCTTGCAGAGTCTGAAGAGGAAGAGGAAGAGTAATTTTAATTACTACTTCATGTATTAATGTATCATATGTATCAGAGCTTATAAAAACAAAAACACAAAAAGATTTTAATTTTTTATAAACCTTTTCAAAAACAAAATATAAAAATATAAAACCAGAAAAGAAAATACAAAATCAGAAAATTTGAAAAAAATAATCTTCTCGACATGTCTTTCAATTTCGATAATATCTATGATCTTAGAAATGTCATTCAATAATGACACGGGATTATCGATAAAGCTCGAGTGAAAGTTTAAAACATTTCATTTCTAAATTTTTCTATGGTTTTTTATCACATGTCAGATAACAACCTGGTTCTCATAGAAAAGGAAATACACGCTTCAGTGCGTTTATCCTTCTCAACGAAAAGAGAAGTCTTTTCGGTATTGAGTTTATTAAAACATTCCAAGTTTTGAAACTCAAGAAATAGATTGTGTGCATTAAGTGTACAACCCGGGCTTTCTAGATAAGATAAGTGTACGTGTCAGTGCACTTACTCTTTTAAAAGAAGAGAAATATTCTTTGACCCAAACAATTTTTCCTTACAAAAATGATTTTACAAATCATGTTCAGGTTAATTTTCAAAAAGCTGGAATTTCATTAAAACAGTTTTGTCATCAATGGAAAAGTTTTACAAGAAAAGTCAAACTCTTAAACAAATTCAAGAAATCTTTAAATAGACTACGGATCTTTGTTCAAGGGGGAGATAGTGATTAATTAATAAATTTTCCACAAATTGCTTCAAGGAAAGTCAAACTCTTGAACAAATTCAAGAAATCTTTCAATAGACTACGTGTCTTTGTTTAAGGGGGAGACATGCTTAATCAATAATTTTTTCTAAAACTTGCTTAAAAGAAATGCAAACCGTCGAACAAAATCCAAGAAACCTTTAAATAGACTATGGATATATGTTTGAGGGGGAGATAAGTGCTTTTAAAATTTCTAAGTGATAATGCTTTCAAAACTCGTCACGGGAAAGTTTAAAGGAAAAGTTTTATCTTAATTGGGACATATTTTGAGGGGGAGTTAATTTATTTTAACTCTAAGGGCTTGAAATGTCATAAGTTAATAACTTTAGGGCTTAAATTTAATTTGGGAATAAGAGTTTTAGAATTTAGAAACTTCAAGGGCTAAATTTAACATCCTCATAGTTATTAATAACTTAGGTAAAGTGTTAAAAGGATTTAACAAGTATCTAAACCCTAGGGTCTAATTCTGCCAAACCCTAAAACTTTCAAAGGGAAAAGGTTGTCAAAACAGGTCATTGTTTGATGGGGAGTTAAGTCAGTTAACTCCAAGGTCTACCGATGCAAAGTTTATTTAACTTTCGAGATTTAAGAATTTAATTGGAATTACATACCAACCCTTAGGCGAGATAAGACCAGTTTGGCCCTTTGACCATAGTTGACTTTGAAAATATGACATTCTGATCACGTCCATTGGATGAATCTCACTTTACACCGCTGTGCACCCGGGTATTCACATACTCTTGCGTTAATCTTCGGATTACGTCTACTGATGAAAGGTCTAAAATACTAGTACTTGTACTACGTGTGTTATACCCGAGGCATCTTATCTCATTTGAGATTCTCTTCCAACGTTTTGATGTTCTTGAACACATTCTTTCATAACCATTTTATGTGTTCAACAACATATAGTGTCCGAGTATAAATTTTTCAAGAATTTATCAATGATATTTCAAAATCTTTCAAATTTTGTGTACTCGACACTATCTCCATCCCTCAACATAACTTGTGGTGTCACACTATCTCATAACTGGTGTCACACACGTAGATTGCTGAGGGGGAGTGAAAGAAAATGTTCTAAATAAACCATGCTTAATTCATATAAACACTCTTCTCCCCGAAAAACTTTCAAACATATATTTTAATCAATTGATATTCAAAATATCAAGAGATTTGACATTTTTGATAAGGGGAGAAAATGTAATTAAAATATATGGCTAATAAATATGATCTTAGTGACTCAAGTGTAGCTTCCTCCCTACTTGTGCAAAATGCTTTCGAATATCGATGCACAAATGTAGGGGGCAATTCTGAAAAGATGAAACCATCAAGATACAAAAGTTTTGATTTATATCACAAGTACCTTGATTGATTTTCTAATGGTTTTATGGCTAAATATGGAAATACCAATAGACCGACCAAATGATGATGTTTAAGGAGAAATAAGGCGGTTAGGGTTAGGTATTTGTTCCATGATCCAGCTAGAACCGGAGGGATCTACCCAGAGACACTCTAAATAGATAAAGTAGAAGTCCTTATGTATGATATAAAAAAGGAGTAAAGGTGTGATTGGGAAAAATGTTATCCAAGGCATGAGTTATCACTGGAACAAACCCAACATGGTGATAATGAGGACGCGTTGGTTTAACATTAAAGGGGTTGAAAAATAAAAAAGAAATGTAAGGATAAAGGTTGTAAAGAAAGAAGCCCTCCATATACCTTAAGCAGAAACCGGGTCAATACATATGCTAGCAGAATCACACAGTTGATTGCTAGTACTAAAGATAATTATCATGGACCCAGTGATGCAATGCATAATCCTCCCAAGCTACTCAGGCTTCTCTTAAAAGAAGTTTGTTTCATTTCTCATGGAGATTAAACACATTTCTATCGACTTTCTTACTTCGAGTTAGTTGGTATTGAAAAGGTGGCAGTCTGCTCTGGCCTTCGATCACTAAAATCAAAACACACTATTGAGTCTAGAGCCAAAAGAGATCATCAATAAATCTCATTAGGACACTATTCCAGATTACACTCGTTGTTCATACACTGTGAACACAAGTGATATATATAAAGAGTCCTACGTGTTAATACAAATAACGTCTAAAAACGTTATTTATATTTTTCGACCTCTCAACGTTTAGATAATAACAAAATGTAAAAAAATTTACAATAAAAATAAACGTTTACAAATTATCAAATGTAAAATTCCATTTCTAAGATTAGTGGTCACTTAAGGTATGAACAAACAAAATAATTAAGCATGATTAGTGATCAAGAAAATATTTTTCTCTTAATCCTCACTTTTAATTCTACAAAAGTATTTTCTCAAAAATACATTTATAAAATATTTTCTAATTAAAAGAAAAGTTTTATTAAAAATTTAAAAATTGAAATTCAAATTTTCCTCCCAAAATGGAAGGTTTCATAACAGATACAACCTTCACCACAAAAAGACAAAAAAGGGAGCGGAGTCTAGTGGCGGCCCCTTTATACTAACGATACAAGTTTAGCAATGTTTAAAGTCCTATATGAGACAAGCAACAAACTATCATCATTAATTGTTAAGGGAGAAACACTAGAACTCTCCACGTTCGTCTCGGGTCAAAAATTACTTCTCTTATTACCAACGAAAAACCTACATTCGGGTCTTATTATATTATTATTATTATATTATAATATTATTATTATTATTATTTTTTCTTTTTTTTACTATTTATGACAAAGAAGAACTTAACAATTAAAAATTTTGCTATTTTTGGGGAAACGGGTACGAAGAACAAAACAAAAGCAAGCGAACAGAAACGATAGATTCCCTCCCCAAAACTAGAACAAAACAGTGTCCTCAATGTTTTAAGCCAGTCTCTACTAAAAACGAAAATCTAAGCCGTTTATGATTAATGCAAAGATAAACGTGAATCGATAAGAAATAAAGTAGTATCGGATCGTCCCCAAACAAATTTCAAACAAGGAAGAGAAGCTCGAGTAGAACGGGAAATAATCAACCGGACCACGAGAGTCTTCAGAAAGTGTTGGGTCAATTTCTGCAAAAATCACAACAAACAACAAAAAACATACAAAGAAATCGAAAAGTACAAGCCTCTCTCAACACACACATTAGATAATAGAAAAATAAAGAAAATAGAAAGTATAAGCATGGGGTGAACCTCCTACGAAGCGCTTATTTTTGTCACCGAGTCTCAAGCTTTGACTCGATCCCTGAATTTAGTTGTCCTTAGGGAGAGTGAAAATGGAAGAGAAAATCTCAATCGGGCTTCATTAATGTTTGGACAAACATTAAAGCACATGAATAGTTCATCCTTGATGAGAGACCACCGGCTCTAAGTGAAGATGTCGGGGTCAAAAATGGTTCTTCATTCCCAAGAGGAAAAATAGCATGAAGGTGAATTCTGAAACAGGGTGGGGAGGTGGGTAAAATATCGGCCATAAAAATCATGAGGTTTAGAAACACCCTTAAATTCTTTGATTAATCAAATACCCCTTCAAGTGTAAAACATTTCTAATATCCGTATTCTGGTAGAGGATGAGGGAATTGAAGGATCATTGTTAGGTCAAGGTTAGGTGACTCATTAACTTCATCTTCAGAATCATCATTCTCAACACCTGGTGGAATTAAATCATCTGGAACAAGGAAAATATCGATCTCTTCTTGAATGGGCTCACTATCCTCAACGGGATAGGAGATACGGGAATAGACTCGATACCTGAACTTTGATTAGCATGACAATATTCCCTGTGACAGGTAAGTTGAAATCACACAAGAGCCTGCAGAAACTAAAGATAATCCACAAATTCAACAGATCATTCCTCGCAGGAAGTGTTAAAAGTTCACCGACGAACTCATGGTGAAGAGGATCACTCCTTGGAGAAAAAGTAATTGAAGATTCATTTTGTTCTGGTTCATGATCGGAAATCAACTTCGAGAGCGAGATTATAGGAAGCATCATCACTAAGTAGATTATCAAGAAAAATTACGTCTCCTTCTGAATCGAAATAACCTTCCTCAAAGTTGGAAGATACTTCCATAGCTAGAAAATCATCTATCTCATCATTATTTTCTTCTGGAGCAAAACACTCAACCTTATCGGATAAAGGTGTGTTGAGTAAAACTGGCTCATCGGAAACGTTGGAATTTTTGATCTTGACATTTTCTTCCATTTCATCAAAAAGAGGATTTATGGTGCTTAGATTTTGAAATAGCATCAAAATTCAAAAGAGATTTAAATAACTTGAAAATTCTCTTCAGCAAGACCTTCTTAAATCGAATCATCATACCCTGGGTAACGATCAAGAGGAGCAAGTCCTTGGCGAACATTCTATTCTCAAAATTATCACTAGTCTTCACCGGAGAAGAACTAGGAGAAGGATCATCAGAATGAGTAGTGGTACTGCCACTAAACGGATCATCTTTTGAAAAATCGATTACAGAAATGGCGTGAACACAATGCTTATTTTTGTTTTTCTCAGATTTATCGGCATAGTAAACAAATTCTTCCTTTCCTACTCTGAAAGTTAACGTTTCTTCATACAAATCAATGAGAGCTTTTGCAGTGCGAAGGAAAGGTCTTCCTAAAATAATAGGTACTCTCGGGTCGGGTTCAAAATTAACCACAACAAAATCAGCAAGAAAAGTGAAACCATCAACTCTAACTACAACATCCTCGGCTATGCCCATCGGGTGAGTAATGGAACGATTGGCAAGCTCGAAGTTAAAGAATTTCAAGAAAGATGCAACATTAAAGCTTTTCAAGTCAACAAATCAAGAAAGGTATGAGCATGTCGGTCTAACAATCACAAGTTCACAAGATGGCAAAGTTAACAAGATGGCGAACGAGATTATGCTTGGTTGATGATCTCAAGGTGTTTAAGATCACATATTCACATACAAGTCAAGATAAGGAACAAGCTCAAGCCTAAAGTCAAATATCACTACATCATGTTCACAAGATAAGAAAAAGAAAAAAGTCTGCGAGCACAAGAATGAAGACCTTCATAGTATGATAGATTTTAGTTTTTGTAAACATCTTCAAAAACCGGCTATGTTGAGCACTTGGTTTATCGTTCTTTCTCACTTTCATCCTCTCGGGATAAGGAAGTTTAGATTGAAAGTTTAGATTGATACGAATTAGGATTTGGAGAATTAAGATCTTGAATTTCAACGTTAACGGTTTTCTTTGCTTTTGGTTTTGGGATTTCCATGAAAATGGATTCTTCTTCCTCCGGAGGTGGGACATGTGCGGTATTTTCCAAATTTAGATCTTGTACTTTTTCCGTTGACGTCTCCGGGTTTTGTTCGGGTTCTTTTTGAGGTTTTGAAACTACAGGTGTAGGAACAAGAGGAGTCGAAGGTCCTTCACAGGTTTTACCGCTCCTTGTGGTGATAGCATTAACATGCTCACGAGGGTTAGTTACAGTTTGACTTGGAAGAGTACCCGATCTTGAAGTGGAAGCGATGCTGTTGTTGTGATAATTTTGCATAAAACCTAGCATCAAATTCTGAAAATCATCTTGTTTCTTTTGAGAATCATTGTAAACTCTTTGAAAATCATTTTGGTTTCTTTGAAAATTATCCAACTTCATTTGCAAATTATTCATGTTCGCATCATTAGCCTTAGCATAACTTTCAAAATCCGTTTTAGAAACACCTTGAATTTGTGAAACGGGAGGTAAAGCTTGATTAACCAAAGGTTGATTTGTTGGTGGTTGGTATGGTGGGGTTTGATAAACGGCTCCTTGGTTGTTTTGACGGTTTTGGTTAAAATTTCCTCCACGGTTTTGATTCGAATTGAAATTGTTTCCTTGATATCGGTTTTGGTTGTTTTGAACATTCGGTTGATTGAAACCCGGTGGTTTCATTTGACTTGCCAAATTGGAAGGTTGGTTTCTTTGAAGAAAATTGCCAACGGCTGCGGTTTGTTGAAATTGTTGGATGTTGTCATGAAAAACGGGAAAATCATTTCCACCTCGAGTTAACGGACAATGGTTAAAATTATGGTTTGAACCACATGTGACACAAACTTCCTCGACTGCTTTGACGGTAGCAGGAGTAGTAACAACTAAAGCTTTCATTTCATTCATCATTTGTTTCATCTTAATAGTCATCTTATCCTCGAGAGAAGCGGCTAATTGTTGAATATCGAAAGAATTATTAGAAGGTAAAGAGGTAGAAAGAGGAGCATCCGTACTCACTCTTGAATCATTAGCACGACTTCTTGAGTAACGAACTTTTGACTTGCTTTCAATAATCGCTAATCCTTCTTGAGGCATCTTGTCTAAAAAATTACCACCCGCGGCGGAATCTAAGGCATCTTGATCGTTAAAACTCAAAGAATTGTAAAAAGTATCGAGTTGGTGTAGTTCCGAGAAGCCATGGTGAGGACATTGACGAAGGAGTCCTTTAAAACGTTCCCATGCTTCATTGAAGGTTTCGTTTGGTTTTTGGAAAAAAGTAATGATCTCATTCCGATAGTAAGTGGTTTTTGAAGGTGGGAAGAATTGATTTATGAATTTTGAATTTCGGGACAAGATCATCCCACGTTAGAATTGATCTTGGACGTCTAAAGAGAAAGGAAAAAGAAAAAGCTTAATCGAAGTATTCGTACTTCGGGAGGACTAAACGTGAAGTAACCTTGTTGAAAATCGAAGATGATATGAGGGTCTTGTCTAACCCGTAACTTATTACTTTTTCACAAGGTTGATCAAAGTGTTATTTAAGCTCAAAATTGTTTCAGTTTACGGTGTGAACAACAAATTGCATCTTCGTATCCCTCAATGGGAGCTTGTAACATTTGAGCCATAGTACGATTGTCGGCCATTGGAAACTCGGGTTCCTCAACAATAACCGTTGTTATTTGTTGTTGTCGACGATTTCGATTACGAGCTTGAGATCGAGTGCGCATGCACTAAAAATAAAGAAATTAAAAAGCAAACAAAAATTACACTAATTTTTTTTGGATTTTTGAATTTTTGAATTTTTTTTAACAAAGTATTTTAAACGGATACACGGAAGACAACTTAAATCTAAATAATCAACTTACTTCACGATAACTCTTAAAAATTGCTTTTGAAGGTGAGCCGTACTTCGTAAGTGACACAAATGACAAGTTTTTAAATCTTTGGTTCGATTTGGGAACTTTTCAAGTTCACCGGAACTTATTTATGATAATACCTCAATTGAAGGTATTATATGTTGGTGTTCTTTTACCAACTTTGTGTATTTTATTTATTTTTTAAAGGACAATTTTTTTATATTTTTGATTTTTTTTTTATATATGCTTTTTTTGATAATTATACTAAAAAGAAAAAGAAAATATTTTTTACTTTTTTATATTTTTTTATTTTTTTGGATTTTTGAAATATTTAACAAAAATGAAACTTTCGAGGACAAAAGGATCTTCAAACCAAATCAACAAACGTAAAACGACGGAATCTTTAACACAAGTCCTCGGCAGCGGCGCCAAAAACTGAAGGAGTAGTTTTATATACTAATAAAATATACGATATAATACCACAAGAGCAATTAAGAAAATTCCCTAAGGAAAATTCACTCTTAAAAGATATATATATAATATATAATACGCTATCTTTAACCGGGAATTAATGATCACACCAGGGTCTTTTCCCCTCCGACTGTGCAATTTGGGAAAAAAAAAAAAAAACCCACCAGTTTTAATTTCGGATTATGATTTGAATAATGGATAAAATATTTTTGAGTTCTATAACTACTAAGTAAAAGCACAATTAAAGATGGACAACTACAAGCAATTACTCACTTAAACTAATTAAACGGTATGCAACTAAAAGAGCCAAATAAGGCAAATATACTAAAATTATAACTCCTAAAATGTAAACTAAATTTCTAAACCTAAATTAGGACAAAAGAAATTTTTTAAGAAAAAGAAAAACAAATTTATTTTGAAATTATTTTTGAATTTTTTTATGAATTAAAAACTATTTTAATCTAATTAAATCCTAAAAAATAGCAAATTAAGTCCTAAAAATTTAGAAAAATGATTTTTAAATTAGAAAAGTCTAAAGTAACTTAAGAATTCAGAAAACTATTTTTAACTATTTTTAAAATTAAAGTCCTATTTTGAAACTTTAATTTAAAAGCTCAAAAATGAAAATTAAAATCTAAAAGTAGTGAAAATGATTTTTCTTAATGTAAACCTAAAGAATTTTTTTATAAAACTAAAAACTATTTTTTTGTATTTTTCTGAAACTTTTTTCTATTTTTTATGTATTTTTGAAAATTTAAACCTACGAAAAATCCTAGTAAATTATAAAATAAAAGGAAAAATCTAAAAAATTCAGGGAAAATCTAAAGCACAACAAAGATTAAAGGAAAAATTATAAGAAGGTGTCAGCTTAACAAATAAGCTCAATAAGCCCGTAGTTAAGCTACGGCTTATTAACTAAAAAGGGAGTGAAAATGAGCTTAAAGATTAAATGGAAAGAGAAGAGGACAGATGAGCTATTGTAGCATGATGGTTAACACGTTGGGTTTATAAGAGTGAGGTCGTGGGTTCGAGGTTGGCAGACACCCCTTTTTGCTATTTTTTTTTATTTTGCTTATTTTTGAAAAACAAAAGTTGGAACTTGTAAAGGACACTAATTTAAGCACTTTTAATAAAAGAAGCTAAAGTTCAAAATCAAAAATAAGCTCTAAAAGAGCTTATGAATATGCAGTTTTACACAAAGTGCTTTTGAGCAAATTAATACTTACGTTTTGACAAAAAGACCTTTGCACAAGCTTCATTATAAGCTCAAATTCAAAACTAAAAACTGTTCTAAGTAGTTTATGATACCTACTATCTAGAATTGAGAAGCTAATTTAACTTTAAACAATATAAGCCATCTAAAATTGAAGATCTATAAGCAGTCTCAGGTATGAACACTTAAAAAGCTCAAAATCAAGCTAAGCTAAAAAAACTCAATAAGCAAAGAACTAAGCTAAGCTTTTGAAAATAAGCTAACTAATGATCCCTAATAAGCCTCTGCTATTTAGTTTTTTAAATAAGCAACTAAATTAAGCTTTAATAAAGAAAATTATCTAAACTACTTATCTTTGGCTTTTTGGCTTTTATATGACTTTTAAGACTAAATGTACTTAGGAAGATAAGCTAGGAATTGAAAACTAAGTTGTAATCTAACTTAAGCTATGTCTAATCTATAATTAACTTGAAATTTAGAACCTAAATCCTAAAATTACTAGCTAAAATGAAACCTAAAAGTGACAGCAGTACTAACAACTGTTAGTAGTGATGCACTTGGCAAGAGTTCAAAGCCTAAATGCAGGTAACCAATGTGGTTACCCTGCACCTTAATACATTCACTAGAAGTGTAAAAACCTTAAAGCAAACAAAATCTAAGCCTTAGAGAGCTTAGATCAAAATTTCACAAGTAAAATTCCCCTCGTGCTGAGACAACAAGAATAAGCTCAAACTTTTTCAATTTTTAAAACTAACATGTGAAAACTCTTTTACAAATGATTTTAAATGAAATCAAAGCTTTCTCAAATGGTTTGCACAAAAACCTTTGACGTTTTGAGGTCAAAACAACTAATGCCAAACACCCCTTTAAATTGTGACAGATTTGGTTAAGCTTATGAATTTAAGATCTAATTAACTAGGCTTAAATACCAGATGCTAATTAGCTTATAACTACCTTAATAAACATGATCTAACAACTAGATAAGCTAAAATCAAGGTTTAAAGATTATGTTAACTAATTTTTAGGTTTTTAAACAAGGCTTTATAATACCAGATAACGAGAAAAAAATATTGTTTATTCTACAACTTATAAGCTTAAAAAAAGATTAAAATTAATACCTAATAAAGCAAGATTAAACCACAAAAAAGCACATAGAAGTAATTAAAGTTAAGCAAATAAGCAAATCTATATACTATAAACTACAATAAGCTAAATATATAGAAAACAGAAGGAAAGTAAAGGAGAACTACTATGAAGCTTTAGCTAAACTAAAGCTATTAGGCTCTTAGAGCTTTATCTACTAGCTCTGGCTTATTTACAATAAGCCAGTAATTGTCCATGAGAACCCTTTCATAATTGGAAAAGATATTACAATACTTTCAAATAAAAACAGTTTATATAAAAGAGAACTATGATTTCATTAATTGAAAAAGATATTACAATACTTTTGAAAGGGATATCACAATAAGCTAAAAACAGATTTGAATAATATAAGCTACTACAAAAGTTACCTAAATTAAGCTAAAACTTAAAAACTACTAATAATAAAAGCTACTAAAAAACTAGATGGTGGTGTGTGTGATAGTGAGCTCTATTTATAGGCTGTTGATGAAGATTCTAGTCCCTTGAGTGCTTCCCACGCCTCTTCTAATCCTGCCCGTACAATTCTTCAATGATTGGCAAATCATTATAAGCCGTTAGATTACTAGGTACCTCACACGGATTGCCAGCGTGGCAATCCGTGATTTAAACACCTTGTGTTTCTTTTAGGCATAATTTAGTGTAAAAAATGAATCCCCTTGTGCTTCTTTGCCATAGCCATGAGTAAGTCTTTGCTTGGTTAGCTAATGAATGCTTTGATTTGACTTAATTATCCCTGCCATTGTGTTCATTGTCCCATGAATTGTCGTCCTTGACCTTTAATTTTGAAAATCCCTTTGTTTTAACCTGTGGTTAAAAATTGGGACGACGGGTGAATAGTAACCATGGCTTCGCGCCCTTTATAACTGTAAAACAGGTAATTCGATTTAAACTTTGGGGGAATGACACAAATGATCCTTGTCTTTGTGTTATTAAAAGTTGTAGTGTAAAACAACTTTAAGAAAGGGCAATTTAAGTCCCTAGACTTTAAATAAAAGGGTATTAGGCTTATGATTTTGGGCTTATGGGTCCGGGTATGATCCATTTAGGTTTAGGGACCATTTGTGTGATTTTTGAAACTTGGGGGACTATTTAGGTAACATTTGGGATTTGTCTTCTAATGAGATTGACATTCTGTGACCAAAGTTTACTGAAGTTTGACTTTTCTTTGACTTTTGGCTTTGAATCTTTGGCTTTCTTTGTGCACATGATCGTTTCCCGTGTCCGTGATTTAGCCATTTTTTTTTTTTGACATGGTTGTCCTTGTGATTTTTTGATATATCCATCCTGCAACACACAAAAACAATAAAACAAGCATATCTTAATGCCATTTTTTTAGTCTGTTTTATGGGACATTTAGGGTCATTTTGTAGGTATTAAACTATATGTTGTATTTTATACTAAATAACCTTTTCCGAGCCTGGGAGAAGGATTTAAGTGACTCTTGATGAAATGCCCCCAACCGATTTATGATGATGTTGGAATGTATCTTGTTTTATAATAGGCTCGATATTCCAACTAGACAAATCCTTGATTCAAAAGGTGTCATTCCCACTAAAATTTTTGCCGATGTAAAAGTAGCCATCCAAGAGATGGATGAATACTCTCAGAAATGGCACAATGGAACATCCTCAAAGACCGAAAGTACTGAAACTTCTGATGGACTGGCTTCTATCCAAGCCCAACTCAACAGTCTCGAGAGAGAAATTAAGAAAGTAAACGAAAAGGTATACGCTGCTCAGGTCGGATGCGAGCTATGCAAGGGACCACACTACACAAAGGATTGTCCACTCAAAGAAGAGGGGAAAACTCTTAAAGAAGCTTACTACTCACAGTTTGGTGCACCCTACCAACCTGGAGGACAGTGTGGAGCAACAGGGCCAGGATTCTACCAAAGAAACAACAAAAACTCTTCGTATCCTGATCAAACACAAACTATAGAGGAATCGTTGACCAGATTAATGGCTGAATCAGCAAAGAGACACGAAGAGAACTCAAACATAATCAAAGAAATTCTAGTTTCTATCGATGCAGCTATAAGAAATCAAGGAGCATAGATTAAGACCTTGGAGATTCAGATTGGTCAAATGAGCAAAGTCCTACAAGAAAGAGGATTCGGAAGTCTACCCAGCTCAACAGAAACGAACCCAAGAGGCCATGTTAATTCGATTTCAACTACTAAAGCTGATTCAAATGAGATACGTCATATAGGATCAGTTCCATACGCCATATCAGACTCACAATACAGTAACATATTTTCTGAAACAGTTCCCTTTCCTATGCGACTACATAGTTACTGATGTGATGATTAGAAGCAGGCACGTAAAGTAAAGATTCTGGAAACCTATAATCACACCTTGCCTCAGAAAGAAAATGACCCAAGGAGCTTTACTCTACCCTATTTTATTCATAGTGTTTGTTTTGATAAATCCTTTGTTGACCGAGGAGCAAGTGTAAGTGTTATGCCATTCTCTACCTACACCAACCTTGGGTTAAAAGATTTAGCTCATACTAGGTTAACTGTTGAACTGGATGACAGAACAATTAAACACCAAGAGTAATTAGCAAAAACGTCTAGTTAAGAAACATTGGTAAAATTAGGTGTGTATATTAGCTTCCCCAAGAACTTTTAAAAATCTTGGACATACAATACCCGATGGATGACTATGTCCCTTTGATCCTCCGGAATTACCATTCTTTGCTTTCTTTCTCCTACTTCACAATTTTTTTTTCATGGAATGTTCTCTAGTTACTACTCTACTCTATCTATCTCTCTTAAACCTAATCTTACGCTGTACTTCATGCAAACTTTCTATCTGCGTGAACATCTTCTCTTCAATCCGACTTTAATCTCTTACTCTCTCTCTGCGCTTCGACTAAGAACCTTTTTATCTTCTGTAATCTTCTTTTCTCCCTTACTTTGTATCTAATCTGCTTACTTTATGCCTTGAAAACTTTCTATTCTTTTTGTAGTCTCTTGTCCGTTTTCTACTATCTCCTTGCTCTTCTCCTTCTTGCTAAAGGTCTTCTGGCGGTGGGGGGGGGCGGGAGGGGGGGGGGGGGGGGGCTGGTGGTCAGTGGGTCGTTATCTTGGGTGTGTTGTTTACGGTTGGGTGTGGTTGGGGGTCGATGGGGGTCTGGAGGGCTTTTATGTGTTTAATGAAGTTTGTAGACGTGGTAGGAGTGGGGGGGGGGGGATGATCGTGATATATTGGCTGATAAGTAAAAAGTAATGGTTAGTAATAAATATTTGATGTGTGTGTTTTCATCTTATTTCTTTATACATTCGAAGACACTTTTATTGGGACCATATTGGTCTTCTCTCTCTCTACTTCTTTCTTCTTCTTTTCCTTTTTCTTTCCTCTATAGTATCTGTCTGAAGTGTGGTCTCTATCGCCCATGCCAAGATAGATGTTTTCAAAAGAAAAATTACTCTAAGGGTTGGGGAAGACAAAATTGTTTTCAAAAGTATTAAACCAGCTGCTAGCATAATTAGGAGGGTCTATATGTTGAAAGAAGGAACAAATCTTGATTCCAAAACTAAGCTTATAAGAGAGGTTGTTAATGAATCCTTCGACCCACACTATGGTAATTATATTAAATTAAATGATTTGGATGTTCCTCTAGAACCTAGGATGGATCAAGATAATAACTTTGAGCCAACCCTTGATGAAAATATTATTGTCAATGAGCCTACTTTCAAAAGTTGTTACAAAATGATTTTTTCTTGTATGATTGGGTATAAACATGTTATTGCTGACTTCTTCCCTACATTGTCCATTAATATGATGACCAAACGTTTTTATAATTCTATAATTAAGGACGAAGGTGATCATGAAGGGAAGGAACTAGCAGAGACTTTGATTGACGTACCTATTTTCGTTGGGAATTTTTCTATTATTTCAGGTTTCTCAATCATTGACGATATAGATGTAACAAGTGGTGTTGTGCTCGACATGCCATTTTGCAAAAAGTTTGTGACATGCCAAAAGATTATGGAGGGATTCGCACGAAGGGACGAGTGCGAGCAAATAAAAGATGAATGATGAAGAAAAGAAAAAGTCTAACTTAAAGACTGGTTGAAAGAAAAGTGCTTACCGGGAGACAACCCAACTATTTTTAATTGTTTGATGTTTGTAAAATTTTAATTGTTTGTTGAGTCTGTCTTCCCAGACATTCAATACGGCGTATCGAACCTCTATGGATACGCCGTATCGACATGTCTGGACGTTATCAGTCCTTTAAATTATGCATTTAAATTCCTGCAAACTTTAAAACTTTTTGTTTTTACAGGATCCAATACGACGTATCCTTGGGTTTGGGATACGACGTATTAACTACCTGTACAGTATGTGTGTTTATTTTTCTACATTGTAACCATTGTAAAACCGAGATAGGAATTGCACGTTTTATCTTCTAACTTTTATGCAGGACCTTGTTGTAACAAAATCGATGAATTGGTGGAAAAAGACGTGTTGAACTCATACGGGCATTCTGACGCCTCTTCAACACACTTTTGCTCAAGAACTCAAATTGGAGAATCATCCTGAGTAAAATATTAGGGGAGTTCCTCATTCTAAATCTATTTCCCATTATCTTTAATTGTTTTATCTATACAACGAGGATGTTGTATAACTTCAGTGGGGGGATGGAGAATTAGAACGCCTACTTGTCCTTCTTTTTACAAATAATATGCAATATGCTTAAATTATGCCAAATTTAAAAAAAATTAGCATAACTTTATAAAAATTACTAGTTACATGACCTCGCACACAATAACCCTTAATGACAAATTTTGAGAATTAAGCCTATTCCGTTTCTAAACGTTTACTAAAAATTCCACAAAAATTATGAGTGTGCCGGTGATGTAGTGAACTTTAAAACTTGGCTTGGTATATCACTCGAGACCATAATAATGAGTACTGTGGACTTAGATGGAGTAACATGTTTAACTAGTAAATTTCTAAGAATACATCAAAAAGCTTATATGTTGTAATATTAACTAACCACACTGGTTAGTTAACCTCTGTATAACCCTTTGCTTACTCTCACTATAAGAGTAAGATTCCCTAGATAAACCTATTGAGTCATTCCTGTCTTTTTCACACCAAAATGTTTATTTCATTACACCTTTACACCTTAGCCTACCCTATAGATTAAGCCTATTAATCAAAGTTGCTAGTTGCTTTTGTGTAAAGTTTTGTAGTTCTTGTGTCAAAGTGAAATTTTCTATCTCTGGTTAGGTCGAGAAATTGCACAATGCAATGAGAATGTAAAAGTAGTAGCTCGTGTATTTTGCTACTTTCGCATTTATTTTTCATGTTCGAAGATGAAGTGTTTAAAGAAAATTATTCGGATGAATTATAATGGTGAAGGCTGTGAAAAAAAGGAAAAATAGAAAAACGCATCAAAAAAGAGAAGGAAAGATTGATAGTCGGTTCGTTGATCTTAAAACCGATAAATTACTTGGAAGGATCGATTATTCGTTGATATGTGGTAAAAATCAACGATGTATA
The DNA here is from genome assembly GCA_026074375.1 of Tanacetum coccineum. NCBI lineage: Eukaryota > Viridiplantae > Streptophyta > Magnoliopsida > Asterales > Asteraceae > Tanacetum > Tanacetum coccineum. Next base: position 64,560 of record BQNB010004347.1, on the reverse strand, counting down.
GTTTTGTATAAAAGTGGTCGATATCACCACTTGTTTTGTAAAAGTATGTATAAGTTGGGATGATTGGGAAGTTGACCGTTATGGGAACGCCAACTTAGGTTGTCTTTGTCATTTCTATGATCGAGACGTTTGTATATATTTCTGAGTCTTTATCATGGAACGGTCGGGAAAGTTACTAGCAACTATATACCTTATTTGTTCAAGCTTAATCTATTTGTTTTGTGAATTTTATTTAACAACAATTTACTTCCCTTTCCTAGCAATTAACCTTAGGTTTTACTCGAACAAGGATGTGATCGAGTCATGCATGTCTATTCTGTCGTTACGGCCATGTATGCGTGATTCAGCTGCCTTGTTGGTTTATTACTTTTGGTGAAAGTTAGAAGATCCATACCCTATATCATTCTTCATCCTAACCCTTGGTTAAACTCGAATGAGGATGTGATCGAATTATACATGTCTATTCCGTCGTTACGGCCATGTATGTATGATTCAGCTGCCTTGTTGGTGTGGTACTTTTGGTGAAAGATTGTTAGAATGATCAACCTATTAAGCCTTTTAACCCAATTTACTTTTTGACTTATTACTCCATAGCTCTAGTAGTGGAGATGTATGTCCTTGCCAAGCATATGATAGAAAACTAATCACGACTGATCAATTGAGCGTACCTATTAAATATTACACACTAGATTAGTCAAGTGATCTAAGTGTTTTTATTTTCCATATTTTGTGAGGTGCTTGGTTTTGTACAGGTGATTTAATGAAAGAATGCTTAAAGGAAAAATCCTTAACTTCGGTTGGGATAAATTTTCAATAAATTTCTAAAGCCTACTTGAGGACAAGTAGGATTCAAGTGGGGGGATATTTGATGACACCAAATAATGTTATTGTAGGTCCAGCCCTAGATAGATCTTCAAGCCTGTTAAGGTTATAGAGTACTTATGTAATCACAAGCAACTCTAAGAGAGACTCTAACAAATTAAACTATTGTTTACGCGGAATATAAACAACAGAGTTAAAGAAGAATTACTCAAACAATGATCCTCTATGGATCTTTTCTATTAATAATAAAAGTGTTTTTCTTGATCGTCTCCATCATTTATGAACGTAGGTTTCTTAAATACACATGAAACCCTAACCACCTATTACCTAATACTCGCTAAAGAGATAAGTATTATCACTTCCTAGGATATCTCATGCATATCCTTATTTCTAACTAACTATACTAATCAACTTCGTAAAAGCATAAATACATACCAGGACAAATATTGTTCTACAAGCAAAATAACTTTTGACCTGCCATTTACTAACTTATAACATTATCCTAACCAGAAGGAACTACATACCTACAAGCAGGAAGTTTTAACTCTACCATGTAGGAATCATTTACTCTACCAGAAGAACTACATACCGACTAGTAGTAACTATCTATTTACAATATTCCAACAATCCTCCACTAACCTTGAATTTGGACACAGTTAACTTCAAGTTTCTATATAGATCTTTCCTTTGAAAACACCAGAGGATTTGAACAGCAACATCTGAAACCGACTCCAAAAGGCAACCTCATAAACTATTGAATCAGCAACCAAGAAAACAGCATCTAATCTGTACAGCAACAAGACCACCACACTACATGAATGGGTTTGATGAGCCTTTACAAGTAGCCATTCACTTTTGGCTAGTCAGTCCTTTGGCAACCCACAGAAAGGTCAAATCCATAGAGGACTGAGACCATTTCTAACTCTTTGGTACAATGAACATTGCGAGTTGAGATCCCTAATGATTTTTGCAAACATCACAGCATCAACGGATTTATTTAGTCCTTTACCAAGAGCCAATCATCCATCCATTCAAGTGCAAGAGAAGAAACTTCGTTGTCATTAAGATACCAAGTTATGTAGGTTAGTTAGTGCATTCGTGACATGTCTTACATTCACAATGTATAGATCGAGTCTATGTATTCCAAACTTGTGTAATAGATTAATCATGGTGATCATGGTGTGTATAGTTGTTAGATCATGGTGATCATAGGAAGTTTAGATAGATCGGTGTGATCAAAGTAGTGTCTAGTTGAATTGAAGTTGTGAAGTGAGGTATAGAAAAGTTATAAAGGGTAGTGAAGTCGTAAAGTGAAGTAGTGAAGTAGTGTGGTGAAGAATACTAAGGCATGAAGAAGTTGTGTAGTTGTGAAGTTGTGTTGTGAAGTAGTGAAAGTAGTGAAGCCGTGATAGATTGGTTCTAGCTAAGATTAGAACTCGACATCTATCTTAGTCTCGGAAATTGATATAAGCGAAAGTTGTGTACGGTTTTCTCCGCCATAAGGGAGCTTGTTGACTAGTGAAGTAACTCTCGATTTGGGAACTTGGGGAGTGGAGTAGGGCAAAGAGGTGCTTCGTGACTGAACCACTATAAATCTTCGTGTCCGGTTTGCATTTCCTTTCACTTATCTCTTTACATTTATACTCGCATTTATTTCTTTATATTTATACTTGCATTTGTATGTTGGTTTGTATTGTTGTGATTTGATGTATTACTGTGTGAACACTCATCATATTGTGTCACGCTTGATCGACAATTTGATACAAAACATTTTAAGATTTTAAAAGGAAACGTATTCACCCCATCCCTTTACGATTTCCACAGACGAGTGTGTATATATCGACAAGTGCGCTAGCAATCGAAGCAACATCCGGTCTAGAGAAATCGATAACCGCGCCAGTGGCCTAGTGACCATACATTCTAGAAATAAACATACTTCGAAATAACTAGCTTTCTCATTTTGTTTATAACATATAACAGTGGCTCAATCTCAATTTCACAAAAAAATGTCATAACTATAATATTTGGTGTCGTAATTATGTGGAATTGAGAGGGAGCAAGCGGAAAATGTTCTAATAATTCAAGCAAAATATGTGTTATAACATTTTCTCCTCATGAAATTTTTTCATGTCTTAAATTTTAATCAATTGGTATAAAAATATAAAGAGACTAGTGCATAGGGGAGAAAATGTGATCAAAGAAAAAGTAACATGATCTATAAGAAAGAAAAAGTAACATGATCTATAAGACTCAAGAGTTTAAGTGCAGATAATTAACTCTTTCCTCTATGTGCGAAACAACTTCGAATATCGATGCACATGTGTAGGGGGAGCATTTCAAAAGAATGAAACTCTCAAAGTGTTAAAAATTTTGATTTATTTCAAACACTTTGATTGATTTTCAATGGTTTTATGGTTTCGATCACTATACACAACAACCAATTAACTCACGATGTTGATGAAGTCATATGGTGGTTAAGGTTAGGTATTAGTCCTATGATTTAACCAGAACTAGAGGGATCTACCCATGGACATTCCGTAGTAAGATTAGAAGTCCTTAGATATGATTTGGAGATAAATGAGAAAAGGGAATAATGTGGATTAAGACATGAGTTATCACCAGAACAATCACAATATAGTGATAGTAATGACGTCTTGGTAAACATTGAATGGGTTGAAGAATGAAAAACAAATGTAAGGATAAAGGGTGAAAAGAAAGAAGACATACATACACTTTAAGCAAAAACCGGGTCAATGATGTGCGGTGATTGCAAACTGAAGTTTTACAACCCTCCTAGGTAGTGTACCTAACCTATGTAGTGTAGTATAGGCAAGACTCGGGGGGTTATTATCGTTCTCTAGGAGAATAGTTTGGGTAGGCTCGAATTGTAAGGTCACTAAGGTCTAAAGGTTGAGAGAAGATTATTTTTGTGTTTTTATGTTTTTTTAGAAAGCAAGTAAAATCTCAGGTTTAAGGGGGGTTTGATTAAACTAACTAACTACTCCTAATTCTATACTGATTGAAGAAAAGTAAAAGTGATGGAAAAATCTTATGGTTAAACGAATGTGTTTACCTAATCATGCACTACTTCCTAGTTGTCTTCTCTAATTTTATTAGCCGTAAACCTCGTAATGGAATGTGTAAGTATCTAAATAATTAAACACCTAACTCAGAATCCACCCAAATGGAAAGATAGTATGAAGACTATTGTGTGGGTATCATCTAACCTAGACGTGTTTCCCTAGACGTTTTCGCTTTGCAATTAAGAAGCTAGTTTTTTAAAGCCTAACGCGCACATCATTAGCAAGAAGTAATAATAAAAGATAAACAAATAGGTTACATGCAATCATAAAAAAACACAAATTATATTTAGCTAAGCATGTTAATTGAAAGCAAAGAATAATTAATCAAACAATACATAGACATATCAAAAGATTAAAAGGGATAAGGAACTTCACTTCAATTAAACATGGAGTTATGGTGAGTACACAAGGGTTAGAAAACCCTAAAAATCATCTAAAAACGCTGCTACAAAGTATAGGTTTGTTTCTCCAAAGTTTTCCACACAAAACATAAAAAATTAGGTTAGTATATATAAAGAATGATTCGCGACGACGTCACGTGTTAATTGCGACGTCGTCAACCCATAGAATCTTCTTTGGGATTCTCTGTGTTGGCTACTCTAATGTCGTCATTAAAGGTCTTGACGTCGTCTCTTGAACACTTTGACTTCGTCACAAGGAATTGTGATGCCGTCTCCACAAACTGTATGCCACATCTTAATCATCTTCGTGTAGAGTGGCAATCTTGTCCCATTTCTTCCCAAATGCCTTCCAAATGCTTGAGTCCAAGTAACATGTTTTTCCTCCAAATGCCTTCCAAATGCTAAAATGACAAAAAGAAACGATTAAACACGTAATCTGGGCATATTTGCATGATTTCGGGGGTTAAATGGCCCCAGAAAAGTGTATTAAATGACACCTCACTAGTTAATACATAATCCATCAAAGTTACAAAGATGATGTCTCGTATTGATGAAAATCGTCACGGACCTAGTGATGCAATGCACAACCCTTCCCAACTATTCAAGTTTCTCTCAAAAGATACTTGTCTCATTTGTTACGGAGATACACATGTTGTCTATTGACATCTCACTCCAAGATTGTTGATATTGAAAAGGTGGCAGTCAGCTCCAGCCTTCGATCACAAAATCCAAAGTGCACTTATCGAGTCTAAAGCCAAAAGCGATCAAAAATAAATCTCATTAGAACACAACATCAAAATACACTTGTTGAACACAAATTAGTTCACAAGTTGTAACAAAGAGTCCTATGCATTATCCTTGAGATTTGAACAAAACATTCATAGTGATGCTCTTTAGCATTTCACAGTGACGAATGGAAATTCTTCCAGTGTCAACCTCAAACAGCACTGCGGTAGGTGACATGGGAGATCTTGTAAAAGATCAAACATGTGATAATTGGAAATGCAATGCGATCCAGGCTTATGATTTGGCGAGAAACCCCTCAAATTGTTGTTGTTCACTTCATAGTTTGCAACAATGATTCACCTATATTCGTCCTTTATCCTTACTTGTATGGGAATCCGGATATAGGAATAGCTGTGGAATATCAAAAAGCTCGTTAACGTCTCTTGATCTGTCAACTCTAGATAAACTACACTTACAACTATAAAGGAGATTCATTCATGAATCGAATCTTGATGACGCATGTACAATAGTTATACTGTAAAACAGTCCTCACAAAACCGGAGATTAAAGTTACCGAAACTAGACACGTAAACAAGACACTCGTCCATATGTGCCACTTTATTGTTAACCCTTATAAATGCAGGTATCAATGATGACGTAACTACCTCATTCCAAATCCATCACATTTATAGCCACATGCTCATATACCAAATGTCAAGGATAAATACATGATAATATCTCAAGTACATGTTATAATAATTGTCAACACCTCTGATCATGAAGAATATTCTCAAAGTCGTCAAAGTCAAACAAATAACTATTCAATTGGGAGATTGTTAGCCTTAATGAAATATAAGAGATCACAAGCTTTCAAGACATGTATGAGCATGGTGATCGGCAAGAGATGATGCAAGATTGAAAGATCTCAAGAACTCAAAGTCAAAAGACAAAGGCTCAAGATCAAAGATCTCATAGCATGAAGGAACAAAGTCTACCTCTACAAAGTTCAAGACAAAGACACAAGACCAAGAACAAGGTAAAGAGCTATTAAATGTCAATTCTTCACCAAAGCTCAAGAATATAGTGGTCAATCTGTTACATTGGCAGAGATAAAAAATGTCCAAGTTAAATGAAGTTTGAATGACCGATCCATTAGGGGAGATTATTAGCCTTACAAATATTCAAAGTCAAACAAGAATGTAACAGTCATATTTATTAGTGTCAGTCTACTTGATAGGATCTTTTTGATACGATAGTTGGCTATACGAGCTTGGACTTTAAGCTAATATTGTCCGTGTTGTGGGCCAAAAGCCAAGCCCAACCCATGAAGGGAATCTTAGGACGCCTAGGTTTACTTCTCTATATATACCCGTTCATAGTATGAGAGGAAGGGTGTTGGTCTCATTGTATTTCACTTGCAATATACAAGTTTCCTTCCACCACCTCTCTTCTTTATCTCTCTATATTCTTCCATGGTTTCATATGTAACTTGTGACATGGGATAATTTTATGAGTCCCTACAATTGATGACATCATTTTTGGATCAACGAGTCTTAAATTTTCAAACAGATTTGCCAAATTAATGAAAAATAATTTTGAGATGTCAATGATGGGTGAAATAAAGTTTATGAATCTCCCTAAGGAATCTTTATAAGTCAGTCACAATATACTTTTGAGATTTTGAAAAAGCATGGTATGGATAGATGTGACTCAATTGGTACTCCAATGGCCACTAGTCCAAAACTAGATGCTGATTTATAAGGAGTCCCTATTGATTCAACAAAATATCATAGTATGATCGGGTAACTTATGTATCTCACTTTTAGTCGACCTTATATTATATTTGCCACCTTTTTATGTGCTAAATATTTGGCAAAAACAACGTTCACTCACCTCAAAGAAGTTAAGCGGATCTTTCGATACCTGATGACATCAAATAACGTTACATTTATACCATCATTTATCCTAAATAAATTACCCACTTATATATAATGATTGAAATAATTGATACTTAATTGCTTAAAGTTGTTAATTGCAGTAATTACGGAGTGTTTTATGAAGACGAGCTAAAAGGCGCACTTTTTGGAGCTTAAACAATGATATTTGAAGATTACTTATTTCTGACTACATACGCCGTATCCAGCAAAGAAGATATGGCGTATCAGCACTTGGACTTCATAAGAAAACGCGCATACTCAATTGCTAATACGACGTATTCTACTGCCTACATACGCCGTATCCAGTTGGATAAACATTCAAAGATCCTGTAATAACTATAATTTGGGAAAGATATATTTGATTGATTGTGAATGTAGCAGGCACTCCAAGGAAATTACCCCTATACGCCATATTGACCTCATTCAATACGGCGTATCCACCAATTTTCAGAGCCTATAAATAGATGACTCAAAAATGAGTTTTCAGTGTGCAAAATTATATTCTCTATACCATACACATAAAAGACAATTTTCTAAAGTGAAAAAGAGCAGCCAAGGTCAAGCATCAAACCTAAATCCATAAAAGACACCGTGTAATTCCTATACTTTTGTAATCATTTAATTTTTGGTATCGTTCGGTAAAACATTTAGTTTACCTTGGTTATTTGATCACACTTGTATAATTACAATGGTTATGGGCTAATACCCTCGGGTATTAGCCATCTTAATGAAGATTTAATGTTTTGTTTGTTTTAATTCGATTGCTTAATTTATCGTTGATTGTTTAATTATGTTTAACACTTAATACTTGTCTACGTGTTTGAATATGCGACCTATCATTCAACTAGGTCTAGTGATACCTAACAAGTAATCTAGATACTGGGATAGATCTCCATATCGTGTTTTATATTACTGGACTAATAGGATCATAAATAATGTTCTATCTTTGCCTTTAAATTATGAGCTTAGTTGGACCGGCAGGTGACCCGTATGTTTCAACAAGTACGTTCTTTATTAATTGGTAAAGACTTGAACAATGAACTACCAGTATATAAAATACCGTCAAGCAGTAAGTGTGTAAAGTCCCGATAGGCTACGGTTTAACAAGATCACTATTGCTTTAATCCCTAGATAGATTATAATTAAACTAAAAGGATGCTTTATGCGGATACGTTAATTGTGACAGGATTCAACGTGTCTAGGTCTTAGGATGATGTCCCGCCTAAGTGTTAAGAATGATATGCCGGTTCGAGATAAGTAATCATTGCACTAAACAAACAAACCAACATTTAATCAGATTTAATATGGCTAATATAGTTTTCTATCATTTGGCTTGTACCGCTCTTTTATCTTCTGATTGTCTTCTTGCATGCTTATTGTGTTTTGAATTAATTATTGTCACCATAAAACATGTGCCAGTCTCTCAGGCTAAAAACCCCCATATCATTAGAACTAGGTTTAGCATAGGTTTAACAAGTAAATAAAATTAATTAGATTAACTAAAATACTGATAGAATATAACGTTAACAATCTCGCTCTTTGTGTTCCACACCCTACTTACCACGAAACTCCACCCGATCGGGTACATTGCCCGTTAAAGTGTTGTTTTAGGATAAGTCGGCTAAATAAAAATTTAAAACTTGGTAATCAATAAATTGACACTACACGACAGCACATCAAGTTTTTGGCGCCGTTACCGGGGAGCAAAAAAGTTTATGTAAAACCCAAAAATTTGGTTTATATTTTTATTTCACCATTTTGAATATAACCAAAGTTTGAATAATAAGTCTTTAACATTAAAACCTTAGGTTATAATTATTTGTGTATTATTAATTTATAATATAAGATATATAGTTTAAAAAATATATATTTTCCTAATCTAAATAAACCATGGCCGCCCCTTATATATTTAGATATTATTTTCTTTTCTTTTTACAAATCCTATTTTAAGTTTTAGGTGTAAAGAGAATAGACCAAATCTTTTGAAATCTTTTAAAAAGAATAGGAAATTTTTGTCCCCCTCTCCTCTCTCTATATATGGCCGATTCTATCCCTCTCTCTCATCATTCTCTCTTAAAAATTTTACTCCAAAAGCTTGTGTTCATCCATAGAATTTGCAAGAAGAAGAAGTTGGTGATTCATATAGAGTTATTCAAGCTTTGTGTGATTGTTGATTCTTGATTCTTTGGTTTTCTTGTTCTTGTGATCCTCTCCAATCTTGATTTCATAGGTATTCCATGTCTCTTTTGAATTCATTCTTTGTGCCCTCATGATTCACATAAGTTTTTATATAAAATCATAAATAGGAAAACATGTATTAATGATCTCGTCAATTTGTATAAGATTTAATCTAATTAATATGGCATAAAAACATGTTATGAAACCCTAGATAATCATTAATGATGTTTTAATGAAAAACCTACAAGATTAGAAACCATAGGACAAGTTTTTATGAAGAGGATTGGAAAGAATTAGGGTTTATAAGTCTTTATGTTTTTGACCAGAATTTTGGGTCGTGTTGATCGGGGTATAACTTGGTGATAAAAACGAGTTTTGACATGATTCTTGAGCCTAAAGTTTAATTCAAAGAGTCTAGTTTCTGGGAAATCCAGGCTCATGTCGATTGAAGGTCGGGAAGGTCAATTTTTAATTTTTATAAGATTAAGGGTCGAATCTGGAATTTCTATCCGTAAAATTCAGTAGTAGTATTTGATTTTTAATTCTCAAACCGTAAGGAATTAGCCTCTAAATTTTGATTTGGTAAATCTTCATGATATTAGATACATCCATGATTTGTTTTAGAATTTTCTGAGTTGTTTAAGTAGGGCTTTTACGCGTGAACTTTTTGAAGGTTATGACAGGTCACTTTCGGGGTCAGTTTTGGTAGCAAGGGTTGGAAGGGTATTTATACATGGTAATAAAATCCACTAAAATTCATAGAAATACTGGACACATATGGGAACCTCTGTGACTTTTGGTAGAATTTTTGGAGGTCGTTTAATGGGTCTATAAAATTAGAAACCAACACTTAAAAAGTTGGCAGATTCTAACAATTTAGAAAACCCTAATTAGGTCACTTAAGGTCTATATATGGTAGGACCAAGTGATAAAACTTATAAAATAAGATAGATGATGACATGTAATCATGGGTTCTTGTAGATTCAATGAAGAGGTTATGATCTTTTGTCTTCGTGTTCGTTCTCTCCTTTGCTTGTTCGTTAAGGTACAAATATTCTGTCCTTTTAGTAAGGACATCTCATGAATTGATTCTCATTTGTTTAGCTACTTGATTAATTTGATATTCATTTGATACTCCGTTTGATTTGCTATCCGTTCTCATGACTCATTGATATTCGTTGACATTCTATTTGATTTTATATTCGCGTTCATGACTCCTTTAATAACTTGTTCAGTTTGCTTAAATCTTTGCCCGAGCTATTTGAACTAGTCATGGAGGTACCATGACCATGTCATTGATGCACCAATGGCATGACACTATTTGTGGCGGTGTGATTAGTCCACGGTGTTCCATGTGTATTCTTTTCTTATGAAGTTTAATGCGTTGGTATGTTTATGTTGATTTGGCTTAATTTAATCGTTGAATGTTGAGTATGTTTATCAAATTTATACTTGTTTATGTCTTAAGTATGACACGACCTTAATTCATTCCAACTAGTCCTAGAACTATATATTTTTAATGCGCTGCAACTTGCGGTGTTGTTTGGGGCATCAGTCTAATATGAGTCAGGAATAGCTCGCCATAATGCAATTTAATATATCTCGAATCATAAGATCACATATATTTAAACCTATCCTGACCTTTAGTTTAGTGAGCTAGTGAGCATAAGGTGACCCTTGGTATCAACGAGTACGTTCTTATTTCCATTTTTAATGACTCGAAATGAACTACTAGTTTATGAAGAACCATTAGTATAAGTGGTAAAGTCTTCATGCGCTAGGGTCTTATAAGAGGCATGGTATGTGTTTAAATACACATACCTTTGACCATTAAAATCAAGCTAAAATGACAAAAAACGTACCAAAAATACCTTGTATTTGTATGTTTTGCATTTGTATTGTGCAGGTAGCGGATATCTAAGAAAAGGACAAAAACGAAGCCAAAATGATAAAGCCGAGCACGAGAACGGAAAAAGCATGAAGAGAAGTCAAAATCAGAGCCAAAAGTCAAAAAGTCAAAGTCAACCCCGACAAAAGTCAAAGTCAAAGACGGAGCCGAAACTGAAGAAAACGTTAATGGGCTGACCCGTACTCATTTAATGGGCCAAGACAGCCCATTAAGCTTTTATATAAAAGTCTTATAAGCCTTAAACATTAGAAAACCTAAACCCATTATAACCGGCCCAAATTGGCAAAGCCATTTTACCTACTTAACGACAAACCCATTAACCCTTATAACCTTTACTTGTTCGTTAGTTACCCAAAAGGACTAACAACAGTGCAACTACAAACCCAACTTAAAGGACAACTATGAAAGGCTACAAGGATGATTGCTTGCAATAAGCAACAACACATATTGAAGGCTTATTATGCCATCTCCCAACAAAAACCTTTAACCCTGTTATACCCTGCACCCTTAAACCCCCTTTACCCGCCAAAACCAACCCCAATACTATTCATCATCCCTCTCCTTCACGTGCCCTGCAACATGAAACAAAACATCACCCCACTACTTACCCCACACCACATACAACCAAACTCCACCTTGGCAATCCCTAACCCTCCCATTCGTCAAGACAAAAGACAAAAAATTTGAAGGGCTAGGATTCACTGGATTAGGGACGCAAGCTAATGAAGGCCAAATTTGTTTTTGGTTTCCTCTCACAACAAAAGCACAACAAGCACACATCAAATACATGAACTGCTTATAAAAAGAAAGAAAAATACAGAGATAGAAGTTAACTAGGAGTAGAGTAACTTAGGATTAGTTAGTTTTTATTTTCAATGTTTTAATTTATGTCATTTAAAATTCTGTCATTATTTTAATCTGTTAAAACTTCAAGTTAATGAAATTCAGTTTTTATGTTTATGCAAAATCTTTTTTTTATGCTTTGAGAATGCTCTTTGAGTTCTGCTTATAAGTACTTGTTATCTGCTTATTCTAGTACTGAGTCTTGTTGTGGCCTAATCAGTCTAGCTTATGGCTACAGTTTATTTTGATTTAGTATTCTTAAGCTTTTTCAGCTTATTTTTGAAGTTATAAAAAAGTTTTTTTAAAGTTGCTTATTTTTGCATGTTTTATAAGTTTTTTTAAAAAAAAGAAAAATATATAGATTTTCAAAAAGGGAGGCCAAGGATTCGAACCCTGGACCTCCCCCTTTGCACCTAGTCGTCCCAATAACACACACACTAACCAGCGGCACCAGTAGGGCCATCTGGTTAGTGTTTTCCAATTTATATTTGAATAACATTTGGCCCTTTTAGAGCCACCAGCATATTAACTTCTTCCCAGCTTATTTATAAGCTATTTTTTTTCAAAACTAATACTTTTCCTACAATTCTACATACATTAAAGTATTTTCTTGCATTTTTTCATATTTTTCCCTATGTTCCCATTTATACTTTTAAATGATTGTTTTTCTTATTAAAACGTTTTTTGTTTAAATCATAAAAAATAATAAAAACCAAAAAAATAAATCTTTTTTTTTTAATTTCTTTTATCGTTTATGACCAATGGAAAAAAAATTTGCATCCGTAGGGTAAAATTGATAGAATTTGTTTTTTTTTAAAGAACGGTATGAATCCCGTTCACTTTATCACGGTTTTTTAAGCTTAAATCGTTTTCCGATATTAGTCTTGTATTCTTATTCTTACATTTTAGTCACTTAGGGTTAATTAAAAGTTCAAAAAATCATTTTTAGATTAAAATTTTGATAATTTATTTTTTTAGGTCGCGTTTTAAATTTCCGTAACGTTTTTTAGCCCGTATCTTTAAATTGCATTTCTCTGTTTGCATTCTTTTAGTTATTTTTTTTTTGCACTTTAAATTATTAGAAATAGATTCCAAATCAAATCATTTGATTATTCAAGCATAATTCCCAAACCAATTCTCGATTTTCAATTCACGCCTGCTCGTTAGGACATAACGACTCGGGAATCACAACTTCTGGTATAGTTACAATTAGATTTTTGAATTTTTATCCTTATAATATATATTAATAAGTATTATAATTTTTATTTTATATATATTTAAGGTTAATCCATAAATATCATTTTTGGCGCCGCTTGGTCGGGGAGGCCATGAGACGTTTATCGAATTGAATATGTTGGTGGCCTTGAAGACCCTTCTTGTGAAGTTATTTCTTTATAAAAATACAAAAATATTTTTTCAATTTTCTTTTAATAGTATAATGAAATAACAAGAAAAATAAATAAAAAAAAACAATTGTCCTAAATAAGATAAGCAATTCATCATCAATATAATGCATTCCAACAAAAGCATTATCAAAATAAGTTCGCCGAATCAAGATTAAAACTTTCATTTTTGTTCCCTTGCGAGGAAAACTCTTCACCTTGAAGAGATTAACAAACTAGAGAGGGTATAAGGAGGGTTGTTCTGAGGAACTACGACCCGAAAGGAGAAGGTTTTTAATAGCTTCGCGCTTTCCTGCTCCTACCGCTCCTTTGTGCGTTTTTCTTTTAAAGAGCTAAAACTGTGAAACAAGTTGATTCTTGGTTCAAGTTATTCAATCTCGTTTTTGTCCCATTAATAAAATATGAATGTTTTAAAAAAAATCAAAAATTAAAAAATAATCTCCTTTAACCTCTTTGTCATTTAATTTTCTTTTTAGCCCTCTATTTTTAATTCTTATGTGTCATACGACTATCGTTTTAAATGCCCCTTACCGCGATTAAGAATAGCTCGTACGTGTGTACTTTTTACACCTACAAACTAATTTTGTTCAAAGGGGTCTCAATAGACAAGATCAATGTGATATTAATAAAACACCCGCACTCATCTCAACGACCCCCATCCTAATTCTCCCATTGTGGAGACCCGGTTGATGGTCTATATTGTCGCCTTGTCTTTGTCGAAAGTGTTTGAATGAAGGTTGGTTTACAATTCATGATGAAAACGAAATTCTAAACACTTCCGAGTCATCTAATGACGATACTAACGTTGTTAGTGCACCCCAAGAGCCATTCGTTGTCAAACAGGGGGAAAAAAAACCGTAAAAATTCCTCGCAAAGTCTCTACATATGACCACAAATTTGTTGTTACGATTGTGTTCATGATCGTTAGACGATATCTTTTTGTCAATGATGTTACTTGTAAGTCTTGTGGGAAAGTGCACATTATGTTACATATGTCCATCGCAAATTCCGATTATCTCCTAATCCGGAACCCATGCTACAATCAAAACGTTAATGAGATCCTACAAAATTTTGCAAAGTTTCAACAACAAGCTTTTGGTACTGCCAAAATTTGGTTGTAATGAATATGATGGAGTTTGTTTTTATGTACTTTGGAAAATGGGAAACACCAATCACTTTTTCAACTCCGTACTCTTCTAACGATTCTCCAAGTTTTACAAACCACCCTCTACAAAATTTTCAAAATTTTCAACAGCAATATCCTTGTTGTGAAAATTACGGGGGACCTCATGAAACTTACCAATGGTCAACTCATTGAATTGAAACATTATCATGAGCAAAATTCTTGCTATGATCCTAATTCTTTTGGTTTTTACCAATTTCTACCCTCGCAATATACCATCAATCATCCAATCTTCAATGCTCAAAATAAGCTTCTCAATTCTTAAAATGAGCTTCTATATTCTCAAAATAAGATCATGGAGCAAATGACATCCATATGTGATATGGTTGGTCAATAAAGCAAAAGAAGGAAGAAAGAAAAGCGAATTACGGAAGATCAACGCGGCTAAAAACGATATTGGAAATTCCCATTTTTCTACGATGATGACGATGACAGGAAGATCTATTCCCTTGAAAGGATATTATTATTTTCTGACCCTTCCTCCGTGTGATGCAGTCCACCCACTTTTATTAACCGATGAGCCCGTTTGACTCTCTCATCTGAAGGATGACATCTTGATACATTTTGCAAACGGAATCAGATAAGTAAAAAAGTCTAGTGTGAGGAGCTTTGTCCCGATCCAGTGAGACTGAGGTATTCCGACAAAATGTGTGATGTGCCTCTTTGTGATAATCCTACCCCTTTTGAAGCTTTCAAAGAACAAACCCAAAAATTGTCATCAATTCTACGATGATTCTACTTTGAGTGATGACGTTTCTCCCGAAGGGGGGGGCTGTGAGGATTCGATTATGTCGATGCATCACCTCCTGATTCTGAGCTAGTCAGCTTAGAGGTGGTGGAGATTGTTATCCCGGAAGTTAGAGGAAATTGATAATGATATTCTTCTAAAATTAAAGACGATATCCTTCGTGAAAAATTATTGAATGTCAATCTTCTTATTGCTAAGATCGAAAAAGCCATTAAAAGATAATCCCACTCCATCTTTGACCAAGTCTCCCTCCACATCTTCTAACTTTTTCTTGGAGGAGACTAACACCGTTGATAATTCTTTACCCAAACTAAAACTTTTTTCTTTAATCTGGAAGAAATTAGTAGTGGCAGTCCCACTCTTATCAGATTTAATCTCTTCCGGATTAATGAAGCTTTCACTCCTGACAGATCATGTGAAGAAAAAAGAGTAGTGGCAATACCACTACTCATGCTGATTTTTCTCAATATGATTCGTTCATCTTTGATCTTTCAATCAATCCGTGTCCTCCTGCCGATAGGAGTGGACTAGTTTATTCATGAGGATTCGGCCGTGAAATCGCTCACGATCATAACTCCACCGAGTAATGAATTGTTTTTACCTTTAAAAAATAAACCCGATCAGAGGCAAATTTCACGATGTATGTGGGGTGGAGGATATTTTTGATAAGTAATAATTATAAAACTTGGGATGATAAAATTTACTGCATCTTACCAATGCTCAACACCGATGTTACACAAGGCCATATAAAGAAAGCCCATAGTAAGAATAAAAAAAAAAATCCAGACTGATAAAAGTTTGCCTGCATCTGCCGCTTACAAACCGATGTTGCAGCCTTCAAAAAGGTTCGAGGGTTACAATTGCCATCAATTTATATTAATGTTAAAGAATGAATTTAATAAATCTTTTTTTTTGTTAAATTTAAATATGCTTTTGAACTTAGACTATTTCATTTTAAGTTTTTAAATAAGCTATGTATATACGGGAAACCTAAGAGTTTTTGAAACCAAAGGTCCGTGAGTCTCGATACTGGTCTTTGTGGGGTGTCAAAAGCCTATCACTATACGAAAGGTTAGGATGTGTCGAGTTTCAAAGAAAAGTCGCTACATGTGATGATCTCGCCTTTAAACTCATTATCCTCGGTCGGAACGTGAAGCAGTAGAATTTTCTGCAAAACTTTGATCCATGTTTGAAATTCGAAATGGCACATTCACCTAATATATAATAATTGTCAGAAGTGAAAAGTTCACAAGTTGCAAATATGAGTAGTGTTAGCATCTTAACTTATATTTAACGGTGATTTCGTTTTAAGCTTGGTTTGGAACGAGTGAAAAATCAGGAACGATAAATTTATCCTTTTTGGGGCATTTTAGGATTGAAATATTTCTTGTTCTATGATCCTTAAAAGTTATAAAATAACGAAAGTCAAACATGTTAAGTTAGTTGTTTAAAAATAATAATAATAATAATAATAATAATAATATAGTGGTAATAAGTGTATATCTTTAAAATTGTCAAAACGAGGCTTTTCAAAACCTTTGAGTCCTTAATTTTCATTGATGAACACTTAGCTACTTTTTGAGGTAATTAGTCGAGGGGGATCGAGATTCTTAGTTTTCTTAAGTGTTTACTTATAGCATTGCGTGAGGACACGGCAATATCTTAGTATGGGGGATTTTGGTATGTGTTTAAATACACATACCTTAGACCATTAAAAACGAGCTAAAATGACAAAAAACGTACCAAAAATACCTTGTATTTGCATGTTTTGCATTTGTATTGTGCAGGTAGCGAATATCTAAGAAAAGGACAAAAACGAAGCCAAAACGACAAAGTCGAGCACGAGAACGGAAAGAGCGTGAAAGAGAAGTCAAAATCCCAATGCCTAAATCAAAAAGTCAGAGCAACCCCCGACAAAAGTCAAAAGTCAAAGACGAAGCCGAACCGAAGAAAAAGTTAATTGGGTCGAGACCCCGTACCTATTAATCGGCCGACAGCCCATTAAGCTTTTAATAAAAGGTCATAATAACCTTAACATTAAAACCCAAAACCTTTAAACCGGGCCCAAAATTGCAAAGCCCATTATTACCCACCTTAACGACTAAAACCCATAAATCCCCCTTACTAACCTTTACTTTGTTAGTCCCAAAAGGACTAACGGTGCACTACAAACCCAATCTCAAGGACCAACTATAAAGGATACAAGGACGATGCCTTGCAATAGCACTACACACCATTGTAAGCGCTATTATTGCCAGACCCTACAAACCCTTAACCCTATTATACCCTCACACTTAAACCCACCTTTACCCGTCCAAAACCTCCCAGTACTATCATCACCCTCTCCTTCAATTCCTGCAAACATGAGACAAAAAAACACCCCACTAAACTACTACCCCACACCACATACAACAAACTCCACCTTGGCAATTCCCTAACCCTCCCATTCGTCAAGACAAAAGACAAAAAAATTTGAAGGGCTAGGATTCACTGGATTGGGGACCAAGGCTAATGAAGGGCCAAGATGTGTTTTGGTTTCCTCTCATAACAAAAGCACAACAAGCACACATCAAAGACTTGGACTGCTTATAAAAAGAAAGAAAAAGACAGAGATAGAAGTTAACTAGGAGTAGAATAACTTAGGATTAGTTAGTTTTTATTTTCAATGTTTTAATTTATGTCATTTAAAATTCTGTCATTTATCTTATAAATCGTAGCAAAACGTTTCAGTTAATGAAATTCAGTTTTTATGTTTATGCAAAATCTTTTTTTTATGCTTTGAGAATGCTCTTTGAGTTCTGCTTATAAGTACTTGTTATTTGCTTATTTCTGTGTACTGAGTCTTGTTGTGGCCTAATCAGTCTAGCTTATGGCTCAGTTTAGTTTGATTTGAGTTTTCCTTAAGTCTGTCCTAAAATCAGTTTAATAGCTTTTTGAGTAGCTTAATGGTTAATGCTTATCTGTCTAAGTTTTTTGTTTATATGACTTCAATGAACTTAAACACTCATTTGTTTTCATAAAAATTAGGTTCCTAGGTTCTGTTTTGGTTTTTAATTTGAACTCTAAAATTTTAAGGGGTGTTTGGTTTAAGGGTCTGTCAAGCTCAAAGTGGGTCAAAATTAGCATAAAATGTTTATGGATCACTTAGTCACTTTTTACAAGTCTTATTTTAGCTGTGTTAACCAGTTTTAATGTTAAACCTAATTTCATGATGTTTTTCTAAAAATCCTCCAAAATTGTGTTTTTAAATCTCCTTCAAACTGCTTATAAGTAATCTTTGCCTTAAAAAGGTTTTAAAGCCTTTTTCATGTTTGTTCTAGATCATATATGCAGTAGTAATAGGGTTGGAAATGTATGCTCTAGTTTTATGGTTTTGGCTCTCAACCTTTCCAAACCTTTAAGCTCTTATCAAGTTCCTTTTTCCAGATCCTTTTTCTTAGCTTATTTTTAGTTTAATTTTCTTAAAACTTGTTTCTATGCATTATTTGAAAGTCAAATTTTAGCTGTTTTGAGTGTTCAAGTTATGCTTCAAGCTTTTTGAGGCTTAGTTTCATTAGCAAAAGTAGTAAAAAAATTTGCCTTAAAACCCTTGTCCTGAGCCAAACTGCCCCTTTTCCATAGTCTTTTTCCTTGCTTATTCATTTTTCAAATTGTTTAATTGTTGCCTTTTCTTATAGCTAGAAGTGCTAGCTTTGTCTGTTTTCAAGTTTTGAGCATTAAATTTTTGGTTTGCTAGCTTATTTATAAGCTCAAATAGTGTCCCTAGGCTATTGGTTTAGCAGGTTAGACCATTAGCTTATCTGCCTTTTCTTGCTTATCTGTCTATCTTCCCTAGCTTATTTTTGTTTGAGTTTGCTTATTAGATGTTAGTGCTTATCTGTTTCTGCTTATTTTGCCTTTCCCTTTGCTTATTTTGCCTTAAGTAGCATAACAGTTAGCTTTTTTAGGACTTAGTATAAAAAGGTCATTTTTGTCACTTTTTCTTTTAGCCTTTTCAGCTTATTTTTGAAGTTATAAAAAAAGTTGTTTTTTTAAGTTGCTTATTTTTGCATGTTTTATAAGTTTTTTTTTTAAAAGAAAAAAAATATATTTTCAAAAAGGGAGGCCAAGGATTCGAACCCTGGACCTCCCCCTTTGCACCTAGTCTTCCCAAAACACACACACTAACCAACGACCACCAGTAGGTCATCTGGTTAGTGATTTTTCTAAAATAAATATTTGAAACATTTGGCCCTTTTAAGCCACAGCCCTATTAAAACATTATTTTCCAGCTTATTTATAAGCAATTTTTCAAAACTAATATTTTTATCCTGCAATCCTACATACATTAAAGTATTGTTCTTTAAGGCATTTTTTCATATTTTACCCATTTCCATTTACTAGTTTTGATGAATTTTTCTTATTAAAACTGTTTTTAAAATCCATAAAAAAATTAATAAAAAACCACAAAAAAATCATATAATTCTTTTTTATACATTTTCTTTACGTTTAGAACCTAGGAAAAATAAATTTGCATACTGTAGGTTAAAATTGAAGAATTTTTTTTTTTAAAGAACGGGATTGAATCCCGTTCACGTTTTCCGTGTTTTTAAGCTTAAATCGCTTTCGTTTTTAGTCTAGTTTTCTTTATTCTTACATTTTAGTCACTTAGGGTTAATTAAAAGTTAAAAAATCATTTTAGGATTAAAATTTTGATAATTTAGTTTTTTTTAGTGTCGCGTTATTAATGCCCGTTACGTTTAGCCCGTATCTTTAATTGCCTTTTCATTATTGTCTTTCTTTTAGTTATTTTTTGCACTTTATTAGTAGAAATAGATTCCAAATCAAATCTTTAATTATTCAAGCATAATTCCCAAACCGATTCTCGATTTTCAAATTCACGCCTCGTTGGGACATAACGACCCGGGAATCATACTTCCGGTTTATTTCAATTGAGATTTTTGATTCTTATCCTTATATTATATATTTATAAGTATTATATATTTATTTATATATATATTTAAAAGGGTTAATCAGAAAAGATCAATTTTATGGCTGCCAATTGCCGGGGAGCCCGTAGACGAATTCGAATTGAAGTTTTGTTGTGCCTTGAAGACTCTTCCTTTTGAAGTTATTTTCCTTTATAAAAAAACAAAAATACAAAAATAATTTTCATTTTCTTTTAAAATATATAAAAACAAGAAAAAATAAAAATAAAAAAAACATGGCCTAAAATAAAGTATAAACAATCCATCAACAATATAATGCTTTCCACAACAACATAAGCATTATCATATAAGTACCCAATTAAAGATTAAAACTTGTCTTTGTGTCACTTGCGAGGTACGGCTCCACCTTTGATTGATAAACAAACTATAAGAGGGGTATAAGGAGGGTTGTTCCGAGGAACTACGACTTGAAAGGTAGAATGATTTTAATACTTCGCGCATTCCGCACCTCCGCTCCTTTGTGCGTTTTCTTTTTTAAAGAGCTACCAGTGAAACAAGTTATTATTGGTTTAAGTTTATTTCAATCTATTACCCCCCCGTTTTGTCCATTAATAAAATAAAGATGTTAAAAAACTCGAAAATCAAAAAATAAATCTCCTTTAACCTCATTGTCATTTAATTCTTCTTCTAGCCTCTCTTTGTAATTCTTATGGCGTCATTCGACTATCATTTAAATCCCATAAACGGGCGGTGTGACGCCGGGCTAATAATTAAATAATGCCGTCTGTGGAGCTTTGTACACTATGGACTATTGTTGTTCTAAAGGGGGTCTCGTAGACAAGATCATTTGTGATCTTAATAAAACACCCGACTCATCTCAACGACCCCCTCCTAATTCCTCCCAATTGTGGAGACCCGGTTGAGGTCTAATATTGTCGACCTTGTGCTTTGTGCGAAAAGTGTTTGAATGAAGGTGGTTTACAATTCATGATGAAAAACAAAATTCTAAACCTTTCGAGTCATCCAATGAGATACTAACGATTTTTAGTGACCAGCCACCCCTAATATCCATTCGTGTGTCCAAAACAGGACCCCAAAAAATTCTCCGCAAATCCACCACATATTGACCACAATAGTTGTTACGATTGTGGTGATTCGTTAGACGAATCTTTTGTCGACGATGTACTTGTAAGTCCTTATGGGAAAAGTGCTTATTATGGGTTACAATTGTCCCCACGCAAATTCCCAATTATCCTAATCCAAACCATGCTACAGATCAAAACCTTAATAGATCAACAAAATTTGCAAAGTTTGCAACAACAATGTCTTTTTGGTACGTGCCAACAATGTGGTTGTAATGAATATGATGGAGTTTGTTTTTATTGTACTGTTGGAAATGGAACACCAATCACTTTTTCAACTCCGTACTCTTCTAACGATTCTCCAAGTTTTGCAAACCACCCTCCACAAAATTTTCAAAATTTTCAACAGCAATATCCTTGTTGTGAAAATTGCGGGGGACCTCATGAAACTTACCAATGTCAACCAATGAATGAAGACTATTATCATGAGCAAAATTCTTGCTATGATCCTAATTCTTTTGGTTTTGACCAATTTCAACCCCCGCAATATACCGTCAATCATCCAATCTTCAATGCTCGAAATGAGCTTCTCAATTCTCAAAATGAGCTTCTCAATTCTCAAAATAAGCTTATGGAGCAAATGACATCCATATGTGATATGGTTGGTCAATATATGCAAAAGAAGGAAGAAGAAAAGCGAATTGCGGAAGATCAAGCGGCTAAAGATCGATATTGGAAGATTCCCATTTGCTACGATGATGACGATAACGATTAAAGTTTCTATGTCCCTTGAAAGATATATTATTTTGGACTTCCCCGTGTGTTGCAGTCACACCCTTTTTATTACACCGAGAAGCCCGGTTGACTCTCCTCGATAATGGAGGATGCGCATCTTGACACTATTCCGGCAATGGAATCGGACGAAGTAATAAACTCTAGTGTTGAGAACCTTGTCCCAATCCCAAGTGAGTCCAAGAGTATTCCTGACAGTGTGTGTGATATGCCTCTGTGTAACAATCTTACCCCTCTTGAAGCTTTTAAAGAACATTCTAAGACTATCATCGATTCCAACGATGATTCTTCTTCGAGTGATGATGATTCTTATGAGAATATCGATTTTGTCGATGCATCACCTCCTGATGCTGAGATCGTCAGCTTAGAGGTGGTGGAGATTGTTATCCCAGAAGTTGGAGGGATTGATGATGATATTCTTCTAACAATCAAAGACGATATCCTTCGTGAAAAATTGTTGAATGTCAATCTTCTTATTGCTAGCATCAAAGCATTAAAAAATAATCCCACTCCATCTTCCGATGTTATGACCAAGTCTTCCTCCACATCTCTTAACCTTTTCTTGGAGGAGACCAACACCTTTGATAATTCTTAAACCGAATCTGAAACTTTTCGCTTTAATGTGGAAGAGATTAGTAGTAGCAGTACCACTACACGTTCTGATTATTCTCTTCCGGATTATGAAGCCTTCTATGACGATCATATTGAAGAAAAAAGTAGTGGCAGTACCACTACTCATGCTGATTTTTCTCAATATGATTTGTTCATCTTTGATCATTTGATCAATCCATTTCCTCCTGTCGATAGGAGTGATTTATATCATGAGGAGTTCATCGATGAACTCGCTCACATCATATCTCCACCTTAGTATGAT
The DNA here is from genome assembly GCA_026074375.1 of Tanacetum coccineum. Lineage (NCBI taxonomy): Eukaryota > Viridiplantae > Streptophyta > Magnoliopsida > Asterales > Asteraceae > Tanacetum > Tanacetum coccineum. The sequence continues at coordinate 41,651 of BQNB010004347.1, read as the reverse complement.
TGTTTCTGCTTTAAGATTGAGCCTGAGTTAGGCAATCTTACTATGGATGTGGTGGGGGATATTTTTCCAACAAGAGAACCAAGAGTTCATGTGCCTAATGGTTTGCCCACCCATCCTACCTTGGATCTGGATCTCATACTTTTTAGTGATTCTCTCTTCACTTATATTGTATGGATCTTTCTTCCATTTCTCACGTATCCAGTTGCTCCACCGTATCTTCTCTCCTGTGGGAATGACGATACCATTTTTTACCCCGGCATCTCCATTTATCATTCTTTTATGCCGAGTGTATCTCATCGGAGTGGAACTTTCATTAAATTCAATATTTATCCAAACCACTTGAATGAAAGTCCGATGGAGATTTTATCTTCCACTTGCTCCCCCATGGACCAATGAATTCGGGGTCGAGTCGAGCTTGTGACTCGGTTAACAAAAACAAGGCGCTTCATGGATAGCAACCCATGCTTATCCATTTTATCTTCTTTCTATTTGCTAATAAGTGTTTTTGTTGTTGTAAGGAGGCTCGCCCCTTTCCATTATCCGTGTTTTGTGTTTTGTGATTTATTATCCAGGATTGCCCAGATTTTTGAAGCCTCTCGTGCTCGCGGTTTTGTCCTTCGATCACAAGAGCTTCAAATCCTCAGCTTCAATTGGGAATCCGATATCCTAATCTTATCGACTAACGTTTATCTTTAGCATAATTCATAAACGGCTTAGGATTTACGTAGAGACCCTTCTTAAAACATTGAGGACAATGTTTCATTCTAGTATGGGGGGATCTTCGATTTGATTGTGCCTGCAGCCGTTGTTTTCACGTAATCCCGTTTTTACCACCAAAATTTCAAAAAAAAATGAAAAAATTTAAAAAAATTTCAAAAATAAAATAAGTGTTTTGTCACAATTTTGACTTTCCTGCTGGGTAGAATAAGAATAAATTTTGACTCAATCGAGCGTGTTGAGCTCTAGCTTGTTCCTTAACTTTTAGACTAAGCGTTCGCGAATATTCGCGAAGAACGAAAAATGATAGTGTTAATTATGAGTGGGATGCTAAACAAGGATTATTTGGAAATCTTAAGAGCTCATGTGTGTAATTTGTCGCTTTTTCTCCCATAAGCTCTTAACCTGATTAATATACGTGCTATTTTTGGAGATTAAACTTAAATCAATAATTTTTATGTAGTATATAGCAAAAACTTTAGCCTTAGTTCAAATTTATACTTGAATTTTTCAAAAAGAAGTCTTCTCTATATCATGAAAAAAAAATGATGATGAAAAATGAAATGAAAAAAAATTATAAAAAAATGAGTAATAAATATAAACTGTGGGCTGATAAAAGTTTGCTGCATCTTGTCGGCTCACAACCGATGTTGCAGCCTTCTAAAGAAAGCCCATAGTAAGAATAATAATCCGAGACTGATAAAAGTTTGTTGCATCTTGCCGGCTCACAACCGATGTTGCAGCCTTCTAAAAGGTCGAGGATTTCCTTAAGAATGAGTTACTTGTATTAAGTAAAGTAAATGTGAAGTTAATAGAATATAGGAAAAACTCTTTTTTCTTAAATTTAAATAGTGCTTTTGAACTAAGACTATTTTATTTAAAGTTTTTCTAAATAAGCTATTATATACGGGAAACCTAAGAGTCTTTTTGAAAACCAAAGGCGGTGAGTCTCTGATACTAAGTCTCTTGGGGTGTCAAAGCCTGGCCACTATTAAGCGCAAGGTTGGGATGTGCCGAGACGAAAGTCGCTACATGGGATGATCTCGCCTTCAAACTCATTATTCTCGGGTGGAACGTGAAGCATAGATTTTTGTAAAACGTTGATCCATGGTTGAAATTCGAAATGGCACATTCACCTAATATATAATAATTGTCGGGAGTGAAAAGTTTACAAGTTGCAAATATGAGTAGTGTTAGCATCTTAACTTATATTTAACAGTGATTTCGTTTTAAGCTTGGTTTGGAATAAGTGAAAAGTCGGGAACGATGAATTTATCTTTTTTGGGGCATTTTAGGATTGAAATGTGTCTTGTTCTATGATCCCAAATGAAAATAACGAAAGTCAAATAAGTTAGTAGTTGCTTAAAAAATAGTACAAAAAAATGAGAAAAATGAAAAATACAAAAATATGGTAGTTAGTGTAAATATAAAAAATGGTAAAAACGAGGCTTTTCGAAGCTTTTGATTCTTTATTTCCTCTTGACGAACACTTGGCTACTTTTCGAGGTTATTAGTCGAGGGGGATTGAGGGTCTTAGTTTTCTAAGTGCTATATCTTATGCATTACTGAGGACATCGGATAGGGCAATAGTTTAGTATGGGGGATTTTGGTATGTGCTTAATTACACATACCCTTTTCCATTAAAATCGGACTTAAATGACAAAAAACGTACCAAAAATACTTTTGTATGTTTTCATTTATATTGTGCAGGAAACGGATATCCGACAAAAGAACGAAAAACGAAGCCAAAAACGACAAAACCGAGCACGGAATGGAAGAGCGTGAAAAAGACAAAGTCAAATCAAAGCCAAAGTCAACAAAAGTCAAAGTCAACCCCGACAAAGTCAACGGTCAAAGTCGAAGCCGAAATCAAAGAAATGTTAAATAGGCCCACCCGTACCCATCTAATGGGCCGGGTCAGCCCATTTAAACATATTATGAAGACCATAAGCCCAAGCACACTTTTATATTAAATCCCAAAAGCGCAAAATCCCTTAACCTTAAAAAGGCCCAATCTGCCATTAGAAAAGCCCAATCCTTCCTTTAACCACCGTTAGCCTTTATAACCCTTCACCCTTAACTGTTGTTAGTCCAAAGGACTAACTTTGCAATAACAACAAACAAAGTGGAGGACTGAAATTGCCAAGTCCTCAAAAACATTCATCCCACATGGACTGGAATTGCAATACGTATATACACATTAAGGGGCCAATCTTGCTACTTTTCCAAACATTTACCCTATAACAAATTAAAAACAGAACAACCCTTCCCGCCAAAATTCCCCTGTTCACCCTTCCTGTCCCTCTCAACCTCGTTCACTATTCACCACCAAACAAAACATCCGAATATAAAAGTTAGGGTTCGTCTCCCAAAAGTTACACACTTAAAACCCTAATAACGGATTTGTATATATAGGAAAACAAGCGCGACGGCGTCGCTTTATATTCCTGACGTCGTCGTGCCGCAATGGTCTTCTACGGTTTCTTTAAGTCGACTTCGTTCTGACGCCATCTATAATTTCATGATGCCGTCCCTTGATAACTTTGACGTTGTCGCTTGTAATTGGCGACACCGTCTCCACGCATTGTATATTTTTCTTCAAGATAGTTGGTGCAGAGTCGTAGTCTTGTCCGTTTCTTCTCTAATTGAGCCTAAATTACTTGTATTTCCTCTAAAAGCCATCCAAATGCTAAAACACAAAAATAAATGATTAAGCACATAATCTGGGCATATTTGCATGATTTAGGGGGTTAAATGACCCCAAAAAAGTGTATAAATGACACCTCATTAGGTTGTATTCTACAACCTTTCTAGACAAGTTGATCACCAAAAAAGAATCGCCTTCTCTTTCTCCCAAAACAATGCTCCAAATAGTAGACCGAATCGATCATCCTTCAGGATGTGGAGTAATAAAGTTATCAATATCAACAAGGTACTTAATCGACCACACAGAACACCCTTTCCTCATCCCGTAGATAGTAAACTCGCTAGAGCTAATATAATCTCTACGAACAAGAAGCAAACACCTACGCGACTCGAACAATTTCCCTTCCAGATGCAACATGTAAGGTATTTGTATGGCCATTATCATTGGAAGCATAATGCCATAAGATTCCAAGAAGTTTCTTCCCTGTTGTAAGCCTTGAGGGATTTGTATGGTTGTTATAATTGGATGCTCGTGGTCTTTAATATTTAACTTGTAATGTGTAAGCTGCCTATTCTTAGTTTCTAGCCAATGTAAGGCATCGTTTCAATAGATTGCACTGCCAAATTGTACAAAAAAGAAGAAGTTAAACTGCTCTCGGCATAGGCTTCAATTGCATGTCTCTGAAGAGTAGATTTGTATAACAATCTTAGAAGATGTGCTTCTAGCACGCACCACTTTGTAGTAAGGTGATTTTGTAGGATCAAATTCTAATCTTAATCAGCACATCCATAAAAATTTGAATCATCATACGCGTAATCTGGTTGAGGAAGCATTTTAAATAGATTAGTGGATTGATTATATACGTAATCAAAACAAGCCCCCATCCCCAACCGGTACACAGAAGCAAACCATTGCAAGACTGTAAGATGTTAACATTATCAGCTGCCTTGGTGGAGCCAAGAGTGAAGGACTTGTCGATAGTGTATTTTCTTGACTTAATCCTAGAATCTAACGAGACAAAATCACAATCAAATGAAGATCTAATATGATTAACAAAAAGACCAGCAGGAGGATCTAGGTTACGGATCTAGCTGCGTTTAAGGGTGAAAATAGGGGATGTGAGAATTGTTAGCCATTGTTTTGATACGCATGTAAACAGATGAATACAGAGAATAGGTAATTAGATTAATATTTCAGTCAAAGATCGTCGTTAGTAAGGACCTTATGTGGTGGTGCATAGTTTTCTCGAGCATGTGTGTTGCGCTCTTCTGACATCATCTCCAATATCTAGTGAACTTTTGATGAAGTGAATTTTTGAAAAAAAGTTAATATTGTTGGTTGTGGATGACTTAATTTATGGTTGTTGTAGTATGTTTGACTATATTTACCCTTTTAAATAACAAAACCAAGATGAGTAGATGACAAGCTAAAACCAAGTTGTGAGGGACGAAATTTGCAATCATAGTGTATTTTTCTTGTTGGTTTAATTTTTTAGTCAAACACATCTCAATCACCATGTACCAAAGTAGGCAATGCTGAAGAACAACACATAAGAGTTTGTGTTATGAGTTATGATGTTTCATAACCTTTAACAGTCATGTCTTTTTATTTTCAACTGTTAATATGAAGAGTTATGAGGTTTCTTTCGTCCCTTAACTTTTGAATATTATTTCATAGTTTGTCCTTAAGCTTAGTGTTCCATAATGTATACTTTCCCGCCAAGTATACACATTAAATGCAATGAATCAAGCCATGTGAGAATAGTCACACGCATTGCATGTTATTATTACAGTACACGTTTGGCTTTGGATTAGACCGTCAACTGCATTTACTTTCCTTTGTTGATATTTAAGGGGTGATACCCCTATTGATTGTGTTGATATTGATGAATTTTTATTATCATTAAATTGGACAATTAATATTACATTGATATTTGTCAGGGTTTATCTTCACCACTCCAATCTCTTTAAACTTTATGATCTTGTTGGTCCCTTGGAATCTGATATAAGGTTTATCAACTTTAAACTAATCAGATTCCGTAGCAACAAAGTGAGTTTTAAACAGATATATATAAACAATATAAAGAACAAGTTTAAAACACATAGAAGTACTTTTCAACGTATAGACTTTTATTAGAATCAAATAAAGAATCTATGACACACCTTGCTTGCAGAATAGCAAGGTGGTTGAATGACAATTGGGGTGTTATCTCCTTCGAACTTAAACTTTAACGTATGTTAAGAGTTTAAGAAAACAAACTTGTTATGACCAAAACTGAAGCTTCAGCATTCAGTGGTACGAGTCAGTTTGTTTGAGTGATAAATGAACTCTTCAATGTGTTTTCACATTAATTGGAAGAGATAGCATTTTCTCTGAGAATCTCTTTCCTTTTATAGGCAAAGAGATTAGGGTTTACAAGTTAACCTAATACGCGTGTCACATATCTAATGGGTGATTGAGATAACATTAAATGTTGACATGCTTTAGAGTACCAGGTACAGTCCTTTAAGGAAAAGCGAATGTACTTCTCTGCTGACTTTAGAAACACCTTTTCCAAGGGAGATTGCTTTATTCCTTTTGGCATAAAGCAATCTTTTCCCGCCTTGTAAACCTTCTAGAAGTGAGACTTATGTTTCAGTTTCTGTTAAGGAGATAGACTACGTTCAGCTTGGAATTGTCAACCAAGCTAAACTAAAGCTCCAACCAAGGGCCTTCTTCAGTTTCTGTACCGCTGCATACACTGAAGTGAAGATACTTCCTAATCTTCTAAGGACCTGAATAGCTGATGTTAAAGGAACTTCAGCATCTCAAACTGAACTACTTCAGCTTGAGTAACTTAGAGGATTTTATGTTTAAATCTACTGAAAGACTGAAGGGCTCAGGAACTGAACCCAACAGTAACAGTAGTAACAGTCGTCATTATAGAAGCGGAAGACTTGACAAGAGAATCAACTTCAGCCTCCGCAACATTAGCACCTGAATGATGAGAGGAGTCTGAAGAAATAACGAACCTTACGGAATCAGTATGATCTCCAACCTCATGCTCTAGCGTGGTGGATACAGAAGCTGTCACAAAAAGGTAAGGTGGGTATGGCCGCAACCCTGACTTCAACATTCAACACAGCTCCAACAAGCAACCGCTGGACCGCAGACATAGATTTACCACCTATGGAGGTCCCACTCGGGGTTCCGTGATCCTTCCTTAACCTTTCGGGAGGATGCAAAGACTCATACAATATATATGTAGTAATATTTTTTTTGCTAAATTTTAAGAGGAATGCTAGAACCACAAAAAACATCCACACAATGACATGTGTTGTATATTACTACGTATTAGATTTATAATAGAGAGAATTTAAAAAGAAAATAAAGCTTGCCACAAATTAGATGACAAATCATTTTGTGTATGTTTTTTTGTAAAATATTTGTGGTTCTAGCATTTCTAAAAGTTTAATGTTCGTGTACCAACGATGATGAACCACATTTTAAGATATTTTACGTGGCGAGCATGTGTAAGTATCAGATTATCATTGGATATGATAGAACATGATTTGACTCCATGAGAAAAGTTTTATATAGAACACTATCTAATTAAAAAATAATTCATTTCATCTCAACCATTCATTTTATTTTCATCTAATGGTTTAGATTAATTCATATTTTAATTTAATTAAAAACTCACTTTCATCTTTTTTTTTTAAAATTAAATATCTCATAAACCGTTAATCGTTACGCAAAACGAAACATACCATCGCGACGAGAATTAAATCATCTTTCTATAAAGGGGCACTTCTATATACTTTCGACGAACTTTTTTTTCGATTTTAAGCCACGTCTGAAAAAATCACATGTGATACATGTGATTGTGATACAAATCACATGTGATTTTTTCAGACGTGACTGAAAAAAAATTCAGAAAAAAAGTTCGTCGAAAGTATATAGAAGTGCCCCCTATAGAAAGATAAAAAAATACCCGTCGCGATGGTGTATTTTTTTCGTTTGACGTAAATTTAATTATACCATCGCGAAGAGAATTAAATTATCTTTCTATATGCGGGCACTTTTATATACTTTCGACAAAAAAATTTTTTAATTTCCTGCCCAGAAAAAATCACACGTGATTTGAAAAATCACATGTGATTTCTTACATTAAAAATTACACGTAAATTTGTAAATTCACATGCGATTTATGAATTTATGAAATCACACGTGATTTATTACTTTAAAAATCATAAGTGAATTTGTGAAATCACATGCGATTTATGAAATAGCACGTGATTTTTAAAAACAACAAATAACAAGTGATTTTACAAACCACGTGTAATTTTTTTTGGCGGAAATTTTAACACTAAAAAGTCGTCAAAAGTATATGAAATCGATTTTTTTTAGTTACGTCTGAAAAAATCACATGTGATTTTATAAAATCACATGTGATTGTGCTACAAATCACATGTGATTTTTTCAGAAGTGACTGAAAAAAAAATTCAAAAAAAAATTCGTCGATAGTATATAAAAGTGCCCCTCTATAGAAAGATGATTTAATTCTCGTCGCGATGGTGTATTTTTTGTCGTTTGACGATTTACCGTTTGCAAGATATTTTATTTTTAAAAAAGAGATGGAAAGTGAAGTTTTTTAATTATTTTTTTTTATTATGATTGAATAAATGAATTGGACTAGGATGTGTTATTTTGTTTTTGAGATAATATTGTTTTATCATGATCTCACATCTTGAGTGCATTCGTTGCAATTTAGATCGGTGGTAACAACAGACACAAGACGCGGCTTGCGCCTAGGTGGCACACTCAACAACACATGCTAAAACGCACAACCTAATTTGACGCGTTGTGTACAACTTTTAAGCACAATTTGGTCATCTGAAGGACCAACTTAAATATATTTTTTTGCTTTTTTTTCTGTGTTTGTGTGTTGTATGGTATATTTGTGTTTAAGTGAGTTATCTTTTGTCGTTATGTTGGTTGTGATTATTTTAAATATGTTAATGATCATGTTTCTGACGTTTGAAAGTTGATGCAACACCAAGTTAACCAGAACGATAAAGGTCAATTAATACCTTCGATATTTAAACACAAAGTAATCGGATGGATTACTTTCCTTCAAACTAACTATCTTATATTAAGCTATAAGTTAAATTATAATAATTTAACTTGAACCTATAAAGTTCGCGCACATAAAGAAAAGTGTCACTGCCCAATTCCCTTTTATATATAAATCGTTCATCCTTAGATTAATTTTGTTAATAGATATCGGGTGATCTTCACGATTGATTTATTAGATATAAATGCTGATTTCGTTTTTCCATGATTTATTGTTGGGGTATTTAATTTTATCATGTTTTTTTAGTTTGCGCACATAAAAGATGTGTCACTTGTCCAATATTTCCTTCTTAATATATATCGTTTTCATCATAAGATTATTTTGTATAAGATCTCCAGGGTGACTCTCGATTAAATTACTAGGAAAATGCTGATTCCGTTTTCCATGATTTATTGATTGTATTTATTATAACATGTTTTTTTTTTTTTTTGAACTTTTGAGCTTTTTTTATGATCTCATGTGCTCTCCATTAAGTTCAAATAATATTACTGCTTGCAGGTGTGATTTCTGTTTAATGTGTGATCATCAGACAATTCAAATGTTCATAATGATTGATTATTTGAAATTATATATAGTCATTCAAATATATTTGCCCGTGCAAGGATGGTTGAAAACCAAAAAGGTGGCAAAATTTTGTAAACTATATCCACAACGTACGATCAGAACTTAAAATTAATGCAATATAAGTAATCCTGGAGGATTTGTGTCTTTAAACTCAACTGGCCAAGACAAAATTACCATCACCAATATGCGTTAGAAAAACCAAGACAACAAGATTTACACAAAAACTAATATAATCCAACAATAGCAAGATAGCACAAAAAATGTCTAAAGCTAAAAGATAGCACAAGAGTGGGTGAATGAAAGGTGAAAACCATAAGCAACGTTTTCAAACTTCAACTCATGAATGGTGTTAAAGTGTTAAACTGTGTATGCTATTTATGTGGCAAAAGTTTTTAGACCATCGCCCTTTTCATTTCCATAGTATAATACTATTAATAGCATATTCTCATGGTGGATTAAAAGGTTACTTTTGGAGCTTGCCACAATTTCTATGAACCAGTGCCAGTTTAAAAAAAGTATCCTAAGAAAATTAACAACAAAGGTAAAATAGAAGATAATTAAAAAGGAAGATAATCAAATTCAAACATGCAATATAGTATAAGATAATTTCATAATGAGCAATGTATATTTGTGTTGACATTATGGACGTGTGAATTGTTTATGTATAAATGGTGGTGTGAATCTAGCATAAATAATATCAACATGCAGTTTGATGCCTAACCAAAGCAGTGATCAAAAATTATACTGAATTTATCAAGAAAAAAGAAGAATCTTTTACAAATTAAAAAATGCTTTGGATCGGATAATTAAATACTTATCAACATGCAAGCAGGGGCGGATCAAAGCTTCTTGTTTCCCAAAGCGAATACTCAAAATGAGGCTTTCGATATGTTTTTCTTTTTTGCTTTTGCTTAGCTTTTTGATAGGGGAGTTGATCGGTTCGGTTATCGGGTTATTTCGGTTAGTTTGTTTCGGTGTTAGTTCGGTAATTTTTTTTGGGTAACCCGAAAACCAAACCAACCGAAACATCGAACTATAATTATACCGAACGAACGAAAAACCGAATATTTGAATTGGTTCGGTTCTCGTGTTGACCCGAATAACCCGAATTTCACTATTTTTTTTTTTATAATTACATAGATTTTTAGTAAACAAAAAATTATTACTAACATACAAAGTGTTTTTTTATATATTATGATAACATTTTAATGGTATTTATATATATAAATATATAAATAAAAATATATATTTATATGAATTCGGTTTTCGGTTCGGAGTGCCAAACCCATATCCAACCCGAGAACCGAATTAGTAGTTCGGTTCAGTTCGATTTTGACGAATTCGGTTCGGTTATTAGTTCGATTCGGTTGGGTTATCGGATTTTTTTTTTTTTTGGTTTTTCTGATCATCCTACTTTTTTTGGATCATTGGATTTATAAGGAAAATTCATCCATCCAACCAAAACACAATGAAATCTAAAATTTAAACGAAGATAGAGAAAAATTAATTAAAAAAAAGAAAACAAATTTCCTTTATGATATTCTAAAGTAGGGCTAAAAAACAAAAATCATCACGATAAGAGCCTTGTTTTGTTCTCTATAGTTTAAGTTTACCAACAAGCCATTAAAAATTTGAATGCCTAAAGTTAAATATAGACCCAATATTTGTCATAGTCTTAATGAAACCATCCTCAGCCACTCATTGTTCATCAAAATAAAAAAAAACTCATTTCCACCTTTTTTTTAAAATTCAAATATTCTCACACACTGTAATCGTTACGCAAAAACAAAACATATCATCGCGAGAGAATTAAATTATCTTCTATAGTAGGGGCGACACTATTGTACTTTCGAGAAACTGTTTTTTATGATTTTATGAAGTCATATACGATTTATGAATTCATTATATGATTTTAATGAACTCATATATGATTAGTAGACGTATAATCTTTATTGATTTTCGTTAATTCGCGACTGAAACAAATTGAAAAAAAATGTCGGTATCACAAATCTTTTATGATTTTATGAAATCATATATGTTTTTAATGAAATCATATATGATTCGTTATTCTTTATGAAATCATATATGATTTTATGAAATCATATATGATTTTATGAAATCATATATGATTCGTTATACGAATCATATATGATTTTCGTAATTCGTGACTGAAAACAAAAATCGAAAAAAAGTTCCTCGAAAGTATATCGTGTCACCCGTCTACTGAAAGATAAAAAAATACTCGTCGCGATGGTGTATTTTTTGTTGTGTGACGATTTACCGTTTGTAAGATATTTTATTTTTAAAAAAGAAGTGAAAAGTGGGTTTTTTTTATTTTTGATGAAAAAACAGATGGTTAAGATTGATTCATTGCATCTATGACAAATAATGGGTCTATATTGATCTTAACTCATGTGTATCATTGGTGTTTCTCATTCTATTCTCTTCAATTAACCCTATTATATATACGTAGTTACTTTAGTTTAGTTTAAAAATTTTGTGAACATATCATATCTCGTGTATCACTTTCCATAATCTAACCCCTGCAGTCTTGCTAATTACTTGCCATAAATAAAATAAACATGCGTGCTCTCTTGCTATTTAAATAAAGCTTTATGACATATTCTTGCATCCAATTCAAGTGAAAATGTCTACAGATATCAAAATAGAAAAAATTAGCTCCAAAGATGAAGAATTGGCAGCCCAAGAAGAAATCTGGAAATTTATTCTTGGCTTCACTCCCATGGCTCTGGTCAAGTGTGCCATTGAGCTTGGGATAGCCGATATCCTTGAGAAGCACGAATCCCCGATGACACTTGTTGATTTAGCATTAGAAATCGGATGTTCACAGTCTTCCTTGTATAGGATCATGAGGTTCTTAATCCACTATAAGGTATTCCAAGAAGAACCCGTATCTGAAGCATCTGTTGGCTACGTTCTTACCCCATTGTCTCGACTGCTAACAAAAACTGGAAAGCATAGCATGGCCGACTTGGTGTTACTAGAGAGCAGTCCGGTTATGTTGGCTCCATGGCACAAGCTCAGTGCATGGGTTTTGGGTAACAAAGAGTTACCCTTTCAGGCGGCACACAACACTGATTTATGGGGATATACTGCGGCAAATCCAAGTCATAGTAAACTCTTTGATCGTGCAATGGCATGTGATGCTCGTAATGCAGTGGCAGCGATGATTAAGGGCTGTCCTGAGGTGTTTGAAGGGCTGAAGACACTGGTGGATGTTGGTGGTGGTGATGGAACGGCTATAAGATCGATCGTGGAGGCTTTCCCTTGGATCAAAGGAATTAACTATGATCTGCCTCATGTAGTATCGGTGTCTCCTGCATGTAATGGT
>BQNB010004347.1:5030-28934 GCA_026074375.1 Tanacetum coccineum | reverse complement strand
ACTAAAGAAAAAAAACATTCCCATGAAAATGGTTGCTTCTAATTTAATAGATGAATAATTGTATAGAGGAAAAGTGTGGGTTGTTATAGTCTCCCTCCCTTAAAAGAAATCTCATCCCGGGATTTAGTTGGATGCCAGAGTGATGTTTGAAAACAGATGTGGATACTTGGCACGAATTTCATCTTCGCGTTCCCACAGAAATTCTGGTCCTCTTTTAGAGTTCCATCTTACTTTGACTATAGGGATACGACTTTGCTTTAGTTTTTTGACTTCTTGGTCCATGATTTCTATTGGTTCTTTCACAAAATTGAGTTTGTCATCGAGCTGAAGTTCTTTCATTGGAATAACGAGGGATTCATCAGATAAGCATTTCTTTAAATTAGAAACGTCTAAGGTATTGTAGACATTACTAAGTTCTTCAGAAAGCTTAAGTTTGTATGCCACTGTGCTAATCCTATCAAGGTTTTTAAATGGTCCAATGTACCGAGGGTTAAGCTTTCCTTGCTTTCTAAATCGAATGACACTTTTTTGAGGTGACACTTTTAACATAATGCGATCTCCAACTTAAAATTCTAAAGGCTTTCGCCTTATACTGGTGTAATTTCTTTGTCGGTCTCTCCCAGCTTGCAAGCGTTGTCGGATTTGTACTATCTTTTCGTTGGTTTCATGGATTATTTCTGGTCCAGTTAGTTAGACATCTCCAACTCTGGCCCAGTAAATAGGTAATCGGCACTTTTGACCATAAAGTACCTCGAATGGTGCTGCCTTAATACTGGCATGGTAACTGTTAACGCAAGAAGATCTTACCAGTGGTATCATATCCTCGAGAGCAAGTGCGTAGCATATCCTCAAGAGTTTGAATAGTCCTCTTGATTTGTCTGTCAGCCTGTGGATGGTATGAATGTGGAATCACTTTGGTATGGGTCTCAATTCCCTGATGACGGCTAAACTTGCTGGCGGATTGTCCTAGGATGTCTAACGACGCGTCTTCGTCTTTTCGGCTTAAGATTTGGTATAAGATGATGTCGACTTTATAGTAAGATGGTGTAAGGGTTTACTTGGTTATTATGATTATTAGTTTGGTTCCTCATGATAAATATGCACACAAACCTTGATAAAATTTATAGAATTGTTTCTTGACAATAAATTTTTAGGGTGACTATTCTCAGCATGGCATGGTCCTTCTTGAATTATACATAGGTGATCAGGCCATGTATAATTGAGGATTAACGATGCGGTGCTTATTTTCGTCAAAATAGTGTTATAATTTCATAATATTTATGGGAGTGCCTTATATGAATAAGTATAGAATTTAAGTAAATTTGACGAAATTTTTTCACAACACATTGATTTGATAGATAACTTGAAATTTATTCGCACAATACAACGAGAATTCCTAAAGAAAATAGATCCTAAGATAGTTCCAACTTGAAGTTCACTAGGCAAGGCGAGAAGATTTTGTCTTTACGCATTGATATCGACTTCCATGTTGTTGGGGTCTTGATCGATTTCTCCTCCTCCTAAAGCATACATCAATCCACGTGCTTCAGTATCTCCAGCTTGGTTTCCATGGTTTCGATTCTTTAACTCTGGACAATCCCTCCTGTAGTGCCCTTGATTTCCACATTTATAGCAAGTAATGATCCTTTGATTGTTAGTAGTAGCAGGACTCCTACAGTCTCGGGTCAAGTGGCCAACTCTCTTGCAGTTTGCGCTTTTTACTGTACACTGGCCATTGTGATGAAATTTGCATTTATTGCATAATGGAAGAGTCCCAGCATAGACTTTCTTGTTGCTTGGCTTAGTAGTCTGTGCCCTAAGCACCTTATGCTCTTTGTTTTGTTGACTCGAGCCTCCATTGTGGTTACCTTCCCGTTTCCTCTTGTTGCTAGCATTCCCTGCTACCTTCTTTTCCTGTTGTTTAGTCTGGCTTATTGATTCTTGAGCCATACGGGTCTTAGTCTCATAGATGGCAATAGTCTCAATAGCATTAGCCACTCGCTGGGCTACAATCTGCTCAATTTCCTCAACGCTCATTCCTTGATTCGCAGTTGTCATTGTTCTTCAAAATTAGAGGAGTGATAAAATTAGTTTAGTTATCTAAGTCGTGCTCCGAAGATGAAATGTTGCGAGATGATGTATGGTATGGGTGATCTAACAGGAGTCTCAGTGTCTCTAGGTGGTGAAATCTTTTCGGGAGGAAAGAAATGTCAGAAATCAAACATTGGTGATAGTGATAACACTGGAGATGGAGGCAAAATAGTCGGTGGAGCAATAGGAGCTTGTGGTGGAATAGGTAATTCATTATCAGTAGCATCATGTGCTTGCATGACCTTCATATATGGGTCATCATAAAAAGGTAAGAGGGCTAGTGAGGCTAAAAGATCCTTAGTTAAATCATCTGAAAAGTTAGGAGAGGTGTTTCCCGGTGAGGCTGGGAAATAGTCCGGTGATGCCGGGATATAGTCAGGAGAGTGTGTAGAGGAAAAAGTATCCTCAACATCAGAATCAGATAGGATAATAATAGGATAGGAGGGGAAAGACATGACTATATAACAACCCAGTAGAAATAACATAAGTTATTTATATATAATATAATAGTAGTGTATTATCTGCCATGGAAATTTCTTACACATACTATTCTGGAAACTACAGTGGCACGGAGGACTTTCTTGGATGGAAAAAGTAGTTATAGTTTAGGTTTTACCCTTGTTCTCTATAACCATGAGCTCTGATACCAATCTGTAACACCCCCATTTTTGACATATAGCAGCGGAAGCTAATCTGGGGTATTACTTCATGGATCAACAGACATAATCATAGAAAACGACTCATAAAGAGACGTTTTAGAAAATTTAGTTATCATTCAATATCATATCAGAGTTTTACAAAGGAGGTTCCAAAATCTAGAAGAAAACATAAAGTTTGAATGATAACAAGTTTGGACGTCCTCAAGTCCAATGCCACTCCGTGCCATAGGTTGCTCAATTACCTGAGAATAAACAGCTAAAAGGGTCAACACGAAGGTTGGTGAAATCATAGGTTTTTCAGTTATAATAGTTTGATATAAGTTCAATAGTGGGTTACGTTGTTAAACACCCATAATTTGTAATAATTGTAATTGCATTTACAATTATCATAGAATTAATCAAATACAAGTTATCATAGGTTGTAATAATTGCAACACATACAATTCAAAACTTTATAAAGTGAACAACATCTTCACTTGAATTTATTAATTTTATGGAAATAATTGTATCACAGTTCGGGCGCGATCATAATTCAGAACTTATGTAGTAAACATTTGAGGATCCAGGACACCTTAAATCGTAAATCGAGCAAACTCGTCAAAACATATATCCAAATGAAATCCCTTATATGAAGCTCCCTAGTAACGTGATTGATATGTGAGAAATCACATATCCTTTTTATACCAAAAATGGCCCTTAAATGATCAAATTGTGCAAATTATGCTTGTATATTACTTGTTTTCACTAGTACAAAAAGAGGTATTGGTCACACCAAAAATGTGTGACTATATACATATAGTCCTCACAGTGCAAAAAGTTTCATGTTGTGACAAAGGGGTCGCGCAGGCCGTTAGTCACCTACGGTCACGCATTCGAGTTAGGACACATAAAGGAAGCTTTATGTCCCGTATCCCACTTTTTTTAAGTGACTAAATTAGGGTACAATTTAGGTGACCGTAAATAATGTACAACCAACAAAGGCATGTTTTTATTGTATATTTAGTCACACATACAATTTAAACATAGAGTGGACCAAAAGTGTTTAATAAATTATGTGTGACCATTATGTGTTTAATTGAAGAAATTTGTAGTTTTTGTGTGACTATTTGTCCATCCAATGACACATAAATTTTAGTTTGTGTGACCTTTTTGTAATATTTAGCCACACAAAACATGTTAGTTTGGTATTTAGTCACATACAACTATGGCATAAAATGGACCAAAAGTGTTAATAAGTGAGACATCATGGTGTTTAAAAAATTGATAGAAATATGTATTTTGTGGACTATTGATCATCACCATGGTCAGATGAATTTTATGTTAGTGTGCCTTATTGTAATATTTAGTAACACAAAGCATTTTGTTTTGGTATTTAGTCCATAATAATTAAGCAATAAAGTAGCCAAAAGTGTTAATAAGTGTGACATATGGTGATAAAAGTGAAGAAATGTGTATTTTTATGTCTAATGATACATCCAATGGCCAAGAAAATTTTATGTTTGGTGTGGCCATTTTAATATTAGTATCACAAAAATATGTTTCTTTTGGTGTTTCGAGTCACATACAATTAAGCATAAAGGCCAAAATGTTAATAATGTGACCTATGAGTGTTTAAATTGAAGATAATAGTATTTCGTGTGACTATTGATCTTCCAATGTCACATGAATTTATGTTCGTGTGGCCTTTTGTATTATTTAAGTCACACAAAGCATGTTGTTTTTAGTATTTATCAAAAATAACTAAGCATAAAGTAGCCAAAAGTGTTAATAAGTGTGACCATATGGTGTTTAAAGTGAAGAAATGTGTATTTTGTGTGACTATTGATCATCCAATGGCCATATGAATTTTATGTTTGTGTGGCCTTTTGTAATATTTAGTCACACAAAACATGTTTGTTTTGGGTAATTAGTCACATACAACTAAGCATAAAGTGACCAAAAGTGTTAATAAGTGTGACCATATGCTGTTTAAAGTGAAGAAATATGTATTTTGTGTGACTATTGATCATCCAATGGCCACATGAATATTATGTTTGTGTGGCCATTTGTAATATTTAGCACACATCATGTTTTTTTTTTTTGTGTTTTAGTCACATACAATTAAGCATAAAGTGGCCAAAATTGTTAATAAGTGTGAACCATAACGGTGTTTAAATTGAAGAATGTGTATTTTGTGAGACTTATTGATCATCCAATGGTCACATGAATTTTATGTTAGTGTGGCCTTTTGTAATATTTAGTCACACAAAGCATGTTTGTTTTGGGTATTTAGTCACATATAATTAAGCATAAAGTAGCCAAAAGTGTTAATAAGTATGACCATATGGTGTTTAAAGTGAAGAAATGTGTATTTTGTGTGACTATTGATCATCCAATGGCCACATGAATTTTATGTTTGTGTGGCCTTTTGTAATATTTAGTCACACAAAGCATGTTTTTTGGGTGTAGTTAGTCACATACAATTAAGCATAAAGTGACCAAAAGTGTTAATAAGTGTGACCATATGCTGTTTAAGGTGAATAAATGTGTATTTTGTGTGACTATTGATCATCCAATGGCCACATAAATTTTATGTTTGTGTGGCCTTTTGTAACATTTAGTCACACAAAGCATGTTTGTTTTGGGTATTTAGTCACATACAATTAAGCATAAAGTGACCAAAAGTGTTAATAAGTGTGACCATATGGTGTTTAAAGTGAAGAAATATGTATTTTGTGTGACTATTAATCATCCAATGGCCACATGAATTTTATGTTTGTGTGGCCTTTTGTAATATTTAGTCACACAAAGAATTAAGTAAACAATGACCAAAAAGTGTTAACAAGTGTGACCATATGCATCTTTTAGTCACATTTAAGAAATCAATATATATCAAAACAAAATCAAATATATATATCAAAATAAATTCAAATACAATAAAACTAGAATGTATATAACTGAACCAATATAAAATTGTAATGTCATATATACTAAACTTCTCAATAAACTAAGGCCTTCTGACTCCTCTTCTTATTAGCTTCCTTTTGCATGGCATCACTAGAGACGTAGAAGTTTTTGCGCTTCGTTGGTACTTTAGGTGCAGTTTTGTTCTCAACAGTGATCATTTGTATGGTACTTGGTGGTGAGTTGTCCTGCAAGAAACAAAAGCCCGCGTGTATCAAACACTAAATTAAATAAGAAGAATTTTATAATAATGTTAGGTCATATACAAACATGTATGTCCCTTTTGGATAAAAAATAAACTGTGATTTCTTTGGCCATCAACAAACCACCTACTTGCATCCAAAACTGTTTGTGCAAACCGATACTTCCTACATCCGGTATAAACTGCATCCAATATAGATTAATCAATTGACAACTTGTAGCAATCCTTGGAGTGCTTTGTTATGAAGCATTATTTTCCCATCACGTCTTGTATAGGGTACCCTCAACATAATATTGTTTTCTTTAGTCCCACAGTCTGCACTTTATTGCCTAAAAAAGGATTTGTTGCATGTATGTAAACAGAAATTATTTAACAAAAGAATAATGAACATGTTGAATATACATACTTGTGGTAGTACCGACACATTTTTCTTTGGATTGTAAAATCTTGACTTGAAGAATCCTTTCGGATTGATCTAGTCGTTCTCTTAGCTCCCACAGATTTAACAGTTTCCTGTATGCATATAAAACACGGTAAATATATAAGACATGTATGTAGAATTCAAAAATCATAGGGGGGTGTTTTATTAATTACTTACCCTTTTTTGCATTTCCTTCCGAATGCTCGCATCATTCTAGATCACATCCAAGAACAAGTTGTCCGCCCATCCTCTCAGCACTGCTATTTACCTGGATAATGTCCACCAGAGACACTTGCAATATAAATTAAGAAATGTGTTAGGATTAAAAGGATTCTTAGTACTGCTGATGATAATATTGCTAGTTATGGTTAAGACTGTTGGTTCAAGACTGAAGAAAATATACCAAGTCATTAGTGCTGCTAGTATAAATGTAGTACTATGCTAGTGTCTAGTTACAAATGTTAGTATACATTAATGTTGCCTGAGTTGAGACAATTAGATATAAGCTAGTACTGTTATGTTATTACTGCTTATTAGATATGCATGAATTATATTAGGAAAAGATTAATTAGAATTGGATGGAAACTTATTGTAAGCCTATTAGGTCTCCTTGGTGTATAATAGGAGGTCCTAGGGTATTAGGTCCAGATGTACTGCTATCTATAGGATCAGTGTTGTGACGTTAATTAATTTAATTAGAAAATGAAAATTGTTAACAAACATAAAAAATGTCTAATCTAGTGGTGTCAATTGAGTTGGCGTTGACTGCAACTGCCTCCCCTTATGCATCAGCACTGAATTTTCAGTTTAGGTCACCATTCCCTCTGTCAGTGACATCTTAATCTTGCTGGAGCAAATTCTCTTTTTTAATAGATCTTTTCTTCACAGTTCACGGTCCCTCGCAGCATTAAGTTGACTTTCTAGTAACAAAATTCTTTCATACACGCTGCTTGTTTGCTTTGTGGAAGATCAAAAAACCTTTTGATGTCACCTCACACTTCCCAATCCTCTGCTAACCACCCTTTTCCTTAACCAAAAACAATGTCAATGGTCATTCAGTGCCTTGATCTATCTGCAAGGTTCCTTCTTTGATCTTGTCCTCAGTTCCTTTCTGCACACACAATATAAGAAATAGGTTATTATACGAAAATGAACATAATAAAAAAAATTGCAGACAAACTTACAATTTATCTCCCACAGATCTAATCTCATCATCTTGATATTATCCGTCTTTGTTTACCCTTCCTCTCAACCACAAGGTACCACGGTGGTTCTTCATCTGTTCAGAATTTCTTTTTTTTTCATCTTTAAACATCAAATACATACACATTTAAGTTATACCCGATATAAACCAATGATGCTCTGGAAATGAAAAAGTGCAAATGTGTAAACTTACCATTTGCTCATTCACATGTGTGTAATCCACCTCGTCCCCATTGTATGCGGATAGAAGAGCAAACTTGGAACGCGCTATTTTAGCCTGGCAGCTAAATTTCCACCTTGCAACAACAAATCAATAAGGCGTTTTAGATGTAATGTATATGAAAACACAAAATTATGAAAGATATATGGACTTAAATAAAAATGACTAATTAAAACCTTGTAAGCCTGGGTGGCCGTGTACTTTACAAAATTGACCCATTCTTCAGCTTTTAAAATTGCAGTATACTATCTCGGGACTTTCATTTAAGCTTGAATGTGATCTTGGTTAGGGCAATATTATGTTCAGATCTCAATTTTCGTTATGAAATTCCTTAGAATTTGACCAAGACGATTCATTACCAGCTTTTTGATTGTCAAGTCAACATCAAAGTATCGCTGTAAAGGTTAACAGAATGTTGTGAATTAGTTGCATATAATGTAAATGCAGGATAAACTATGTAGATGGGTCAAAAATATTAAATGTGTACCGTGATTTCATCCCAAGTTTATCTCTTGCTTTCTGAACCCACCTTAGTTCCAATGCTAGAATCTCAACCTATAATTCTCCACGAACCATGTCTCCTAAAAAACTCAAAAACAATGCTCTGTGTTTTCCGGGTATCCTATTCAACGCATCGAAGGTTACACTCAGCTTTACTCCACCGGGTTTTCTATATTCCATGCGAAACTTATATAACCTGGTACCCCTCTAACTAACATTCCCATTTGAATGGTTTGTTTTTCATAATCCTCCAATAGCCATCATCAAAATACTCCTCTGAATGATATCCCTAAATCGTCAATTTTCATTCATTATCACTATCATAATTAGCCATAATGAGCCTGATCATCAATGCTTGAAGTGGTCCAAGATACTTTCAGCAGCAATGTTATAAGAAAAAAGTAAAAGTGTAATTATGTGAAAAAGAGATTGTTATTCTTCTGTTTTGGTTGCAGCCTTTTTTTTGGGAGATGAAAAAGGGATTAATGATGAAATGGGGAAAAGAAAACCGTTTATCTTCCTATGTGAGTTTAAAACATTTGGGTGCAATTTGGCTCCAAATTTAAATTTTTTTAATTAGTGATAATTTTACATTAATGATTTAAATTAGTCTCAAAAGATACAATCATTTATAATTAAAAAGGTTATTAATAATTTAACTTATTTTAAAAAAATATAATTTTAAATGAAATTAACTATCAAAAAGTGGTAATCTTAACATGGTTTATACACTCAATCCCATATAGTCTGAAAACCAATCGTTGGTATTCGTCGTGGGCTATAAACCCAGGTTATAAATGATCGTGAGGCGAAGGCGTGGCGTGCGGCATAAGCCACGCCTCCAGCCTTAGGAGCCTTTTGCGAAGCCATGGGAGTATTTCAAGCGTAGACTTAAAGCGGCCAAAAAAATATTTATAGGATTTATGTATAATAATCATATTTCATATACATATCGGTTATCTCAAAAGGTTAATAAGCAAGCTAGAAGAATTGGTGTTATATTTCCATAAGCAAGCTAGCAGCAGCTAGCAGCAAGCAAGCTAGCAGTAAGCAAGCTAGCAGCAAGCTAGCAGCAGTAAGCTAGCAGCAGCAAGCTAGCAGCAGAAAGCTAGCAGCAACAAGAAGCCGTTAACAACAGCTAACAACGGTTAACAGAGTTTTGAACAGCGGCTAAACACAATTAACAAGCAAAAAATAGCCCAATTTGTACCAAAAGCTTCTAAAAATGGCGCCACGCCTTGCCATTTAGCGCGCTTTTGCTCGCCTTTTTCCCGCCTAAACCCACGCTATGCCTAAAGCCAACGCCTAGGTCCATATCGTAACGGCGAGGCTACGCCTCATGCCTTAGCGACGCCTTGCGGCGCCAAGGCACACCTTTTAGAACACTGTATAATCCCGTGCCTAAAAACCTTTAGTCACGACTAGTCCGACAAGCATAAACATAAACTAAAATCACAAACATCCTTCGACACAAACTGTAACGGATCCCAATCAAGCACCCCATGAATCTACAACTACAAAAAGATGATAAATGAAAACGAATATGCAAGAAAGGAAGTACAAATACGAAAGAAAACCTCTAGCCTCAATCATTCGTACAAACTAGTGTTTGTTTCGAAACAAACTAATAGACAGTCACAAGCGCATACTACACTACCAATCAAGGAGCTTAGTAAATAAAAAAAAAAATATATTAATAGGTTATTAACATAACCATACCCATTCACATTATAATTTAAGCTCACATAATTATCCAGGATTACAACTGCCAACTTAAAACATCATAAACAAAATAAAAGCTTCACATAAACAACCAAGACAACAAAACAACCATCAACAATACTGACCCAAATAAAAGAACCCTACACAAACCCTAACCCATCCTCCTCCTTCACTTCAACTGCTTCTGCTTCTCCTCAATCTCCTCTTCTGCCATAGTGAGCTAGTATTGCAAATCACGGCTGGCTTTGGCCTCCTCTTTACGCTTGCTCAATCTCTCAACCCACATAACGGTGTTCCCCACACCTCCCCAACAACCTCTAAAGTCTTCAAGCCACGCAATAAGGGGCATTCAACTGCCCAACTTCATTCCTTGCGATGTTGATCGAGGCCCCATCCTCGCAATAAACCACGCCGATCTGCAATCGGCTTAAGTCACAAATAACTTTCAGATACTACGTTGGATCGTACTTATTAAACCACCGTTTACTCGATAAGGATCATCACAACACTATTGCTTCCGCTCTCTCCGTCCATGGTTAGTGTTAGGGTTTTGGTTAATTAGAGAGATCGAGATGATGGAAATGGAATAAATAGGGAAGGTGGTGCTAGAAACAAATATAGGAGGGGGTATAAATTGGGGAAGTATGTGGTGGAGAAGTGGCAAATGAACCATCATTGCTGCAGCAGTTAATTAAGCCGGCTTCTCACACCCAGAGAATTAATGGATTCTCACATCCAATGAACGGGAAGTTCATAATTCCCATGCATATACCCAAACTAAACCCTCACACTCCAAAACAAGAACAAACTAAACCCCTTAACTTACACTTTTTCACAAAAATAAACCCTCCCCTAAAAACAATATATTCTATTACAAAATTTAAAAAATTTAAATTTAAATTAAAAATTTAGAAAAGTTAGAAGTAAAAAATGTTAAAAAAAAGCTACAAAATTTAAATTAAGACCTCCATAAATTTAATAAAAAAATAACTACAAAAATATTAAAAAAAACTCAACCCGATGATTCTAATTTCATTAAGTAATTTACCAACCCGTGATTTATCCAATTATCGTTAAGTTACCATTTTTAACAATTATACGTTTCACGCGGACACTATAAGCCACTACAACCCAATACATATGACCTAGGGGAATTCAAACAAAATTGTAAAATTAAGGAACCGCTAAATTTGAAACCAAAAAAACCCGAAACCGAAAAACCCGCTTATAATGGTTCGGTTACAGTTGTTAGTTTTATATGTCTGAGGTTAACCGAACCGAACCGTGCATATTATACCAACAAACTGAATTGAACCGCCCCATGAACACCCAATGCATATGACCCATATGATGTCAAATACCCATTAATGAATGTGACCAGTGATAACCTAATGCACATGACCCATGACCCATATGAATTAGTCATTATCACCGGTCATGCATGTGTTCCATTACACTAGCTATAATCCACTACAACCCAATGCACATGACCCATGTCCCATGTTAATTACCCATTGTCACCAGTCATGTGTTGTAACATAAAGCTATAATCCACTACGACCCAATGCACATGACCCATGACCCATGTTAATTACCCATTGTCACCAGTCATGGATGTGTCGTAACATAAAGCTATAATCCACTACAACCCAATGCACATGACCCATGACCATGTTAATTACCCATTGTCACCAGTCATGGATGTGTCGTAACATGACACTCTAAGCAACTACAACCCAATGGATATGACCCGTATGATGTCAAATACCTATTAATGAATGTGACCTAATGTACATGACCCATGATCCATATGAATTAGTCATTAACACCAGTCATGCATGGGTTCCATTATACTAGCTATAATCCACTACCACCTTAATACACATGACCCATGTTAATTACCCATTGTCACCAGTCATGGATGTGTCATAACATGACACTCTAAGCAACTACAACCCAATGCACATGACCCATGACTATGTTAATTACCCATTATCACCAGTCATGGATGTGTCGTAACATGACACTCTAAGCAACTACAACCCCAATGCAACATACCCATATATGTGAAATACCATTAATGAATGTGACAAGTGATAACCTAATGCACATGACCCATGACCAACTACTCCAAATCATACGAATTACATTGCACATGACAAACTACTACTTCAAATCAGTTTTTCCATTTCATTGAGAACTTCCATGTCGTAGTGGCAAGCCGAATTAACTGTGTGTTGTTCCGGTGCATATGCCAATATCTAATGTTGCCTTTCGTACACTTATCTTTCACGCAATGCTGTGCATTTTGAGCAACTCGGCATCTTGAAGACCTAGAGAATAGTTTTTGGGAGGTGTTTGGAAGGTCCGAAGAGTAGCTTAAAGGTGTGAAGTCACTGAAGAATAGCTTGGAGGTTTGAAGGCCTGTAGATGGAGCATCCATGGGGGGGGGGGGGGGGGGGGGGTCCATTAGAACTCATCAATTGACGAAGTCGGGTCTCTTTCCATTAAAAAAATCGACATCCAAAATTTTTTGGGGGCTTTTAAATAATAAACAAATCATTTCTTTAACAACTAACGCATGATAATTTATATATTACACCAAATAAAAAACATGTGAGTTCACCCTTTGATTTTGGAACAAGCATAGTATAGGTTTACCGTAAACTCTTAGGTTTATTTACGGATTGTCGGAGAACTACATCTCCTTCTCCACAACTACACGTAAAAGCTTCAAATGGCACCATCTTCACCATCTTTTTATGGTTGTGATGGTAAGAGTGTGTGATATGTTTGTGGTTGTGATAATATATGCTTTTATGCTATAGAAGAGTTTTTGGCAGGAGTATTTGGCGGGAGTATTAGATGGGAGTATAGAAGAGTTTTTTCAACCTTTGCTATATTATCGTGGCTAAAGGTATTTTCCTCCGATATTGTCGTGAAATATTTCGTAAAATTCGTGACAATGTATTCCCCCCAAAAATTTCATGAATCCTGTACCAAATTAAGCACAGAAACAACTCCTCCTGGAAGATCAATAGGCCAAAATAACCGTGCCACAACTCCCTCTCATCTCACCACAAATCCCGTCACCACCACAGCTCTCATCACGTCTCGTCGCTGTGACTCTCCCGTCATAGACCCACCACTCCCGTCACCACTAGTAAGTATTCTTATATATGTTCCTTTAATTTTGTACACATCGTTCTAAAAAAATCATGTTTATGATTCTCTAATTGAAAATGTATTGATTATGTTGTAAATGAATTATTATCTAAGCAATCATATGGTAGACAGCTTTCCCTTTGATTTACCCTTCCCTTTGATATCCTCCTTTGGGCACTCATTCAAATCCTCACTGTCACTGCTACTTAATTCAATCTCTTCCATAAACTGGAAGCAATGGCTAAAGGAAATGAAAATTAAGGGTTCATGTATGGGTGATTATTTATAAGGGGAAATAGCCTCAACCCTTAATTGCAACTAAAAACTGTTCTTAAGTAAATGATAAGTTTAAGGACTTAAGGGACTAAATTGTTCTTAAGTAAATGTCAAGTTACCAGAATCTGTTCTTATACTTTGAGTTTATATTGGTTTTTGTTCACCGGACCCTTAAACTAACGATGGGGTGACCTGCAGGGACTACAACCAATAATCTCATGGCGACTTGACTGCTTAAAACCAACAAACAATAGTGGTGGCGTTCTTGATAAAAACAGAAGGGAAAGAGATGATTTTGCAGACAAATAGTAAGACTTCTTGATGCTAGCTCTATCAGATATCTTTAACTGTAAATTCCCACTGTATATTTTCTAAATTAGCAGTTTGGTCTACTGCAAAGACCAAAACAGCTAATAATGAAACAACAAATATATCCAGGTTGCTGCAAGATTGTAGTAGTAAACAAAATTAATCAGTCAGGAGTGATCTTCACTTAAATGATGAGGATGGCTACTTGTTTCTAACACATGTTGATATTTTTGAAAACCTTGCATTGATGGGATATGAAAGAGATCTGAAAACTTTCTTTTGAAAAGGCTATTTATTTTCCCTCACTTAAATTATCTTAAACATAACCCATCCCTACATTGCTTGAGTTCAAAATCACTGTCTTGGAAGTGAACTTATCAACAAATGTAGCATCATCATTATTTTTGTTTAGCTAGAGGGTCAAAAGTTAATTTCTCAAAATTAATTTTTGATGGTATGTATAGGAAACTTGGATATCCTAAATCTAAAAATTTTTGATGTATCCAAGTTTTACAACATTTTGTTTGAACAATCAAATTAAAAAAACTTTCAGTAACTTTGATTAAGACATTTATAAACTACCTTTTCTACTAAAAAGGTTTTTGCAAACATGAGAAGAAAGGCTAAAGAGATTTTATTTAGGCAAAACACACCTTATTTCAAAATATGTTGGCAATTCTGCAGAAGAAGGTGAAGGTACATGACCAAACCTCTGAAACCCCAACAACACCTTCCCCTGAATCAATTCCTTTCAGAAGAACAGTTTATCTGATATTCCCACATCATCACTTCCAACAAAAGACCCAAAAACATAGGAAAGACAAAATTGTCATACATGTTCTTGATCTGGTAGAAGGCAAGACTAGCTAAAGCAAAGAATTTGCTATCTTAAAGAATAGTAGTCAAGAAGTTGGAAAAGGAAAGAGATCAAGAACTCTAAGGGTAAAACTCTTCAAGATGGGTACTTCCAAAATAAGAGTTTTGATAAGGAGATGCCCATCCAAACAATAGGAGGAATTTGAACGCAGAGTTACATACTGAAGAGAGAATAACTTTGACATGCTGGGTTGATGTTGTTAGGGACGAAGGTAATAACACATGTTTGAAGAGATGCAGAGCAAGTGGTTATAGCTGCTACAGAAGTAGTTAATGCTGGGTAATATGTTAGTACTCATGATGAAACCAAAACAACCTTCCAACAACAACAACAGACAACACTTCTTGAAGATGAAAATGTACAGTTGCAGCTACCCTTGTGGCAGATGAGTGAGACATAAATAGGCAAATCAATTGTTATTAAAAGATGTGGAAAGAATCTGCTAAGGAACAAAGAAAGGCAAGCTCCAATGGTTGAAAAAGATGTTCCCCCCTCCCAAAGAAACCAAAAAACAGTAGATGATGAAAGAGCTAGATTAAGGACGCACATGAGATTACAAGCTGAACAAGAAGTAGACGATGCTGCACTAATACATTTAGATCTTTTGTTGGCTCTAACGAATGCAAGAGAGGAATAAATGACTGAGCAACAAATGAAAAGACCAACTGAAGTGCTAGAATCTGCTAAGTATTACACTGAGGAGAGGATTGGGACATCTTAAGGCTAACGTTGAGTTCAAATGCAAGAATTGTCCACGATTCTTCAAGGAGAAAATTGGATCCTGGAGAAGACTTTGCAGAAATAGTAAAAAAAAGTAAATAAGAAAAATACAAGCAGAAGAAAAAAGAATAAGAAAAAAAAACAAGAAAAAAAATAAAAAAATAAAACAAAAACCAGCAAAAAAAGAGAAAACTACAGAAAAAAACAAAATAAAAACAAACACAACACGAAACAGAAAAGAAAAAAAAAAGAAAGATAAAAGCAATAAAAAAAACACAACGCATAAAAAAACAAAAACAAAAGTATGGTGAACTTACTAAATCAGAGAAAGAAGTTCTTTGCTGAACAGAGAGCTCAGGCAAGGAGAAACAGCCTATGCCACAAACTCAACAAAGAACCTACATGTCCAACTATCTGAAGCATCAAGGATCATGGACTTCTACACAATTGAAGAAGTTAGTTGATGAAGAGATCAAGGCAAAATATGAGAGGTTGGTCAGAAGTATAGCAAACTTTGTACCTATGGGAGCTGAAGAAAGAGTGAAAAGGACTGGACTTGAACTTCAGTCTGATACTTCCAAGGAACAAAAGACTACTGAAGTTAAGGAGGTTCCAGTGACAAAGGAGCCAGTAAAGGACCCAACAGCTCCTAACAGAGGAGATTGGCCAGCCATTCAAAAGTCAGGAGACAGAAACTCAATGGCTAAGAAGATGAAGTTGGGTCAATCAATTAAGGCTAGGAAGAGGAGTTGGGTCAATCAAGCTACAAAGGAGGATGAATAGTATAAAAGAAAAAGAGGATGAGTATGTTTTTTTATCCATTGCTTTGATGAGCACAAGGAAGTGGACTATGAGATACTTGATTAAAGGTCTCCAATCATTGCATGGAACTCTGAATATTATGGACCGAAACCATTACATGATGAAGTTGAGGTTCCAAAGGAGATCAATATGAATGTAGTCACCAGATTAAATGGAAGCAAAAGGTACTTTAGTGTATTGTCCACAGTCTTATCTATTTTTGACAGAGATGATTTGTCTCTCTATACCACAGTGATTGATAAATATCAAGATGAGATACCTAAAGGCTTATGTTAATACTTTGGGGGAGATTTGACAACAATGGCCTCCAAATGACAGAAGATTGATTTTTGGGAAATCTTAAGAGAAGTGGAGAATAATGTAAGCTGGAAGTTACATAATCAACTGGGTGTTCCAATACTCTGAAAATAACACTGAAAAGTTCATATCACATGCTAGTTGAGAAGAAGTACCCTTTGATGAAGAAAATGTTGTTGGCAGGATGATTTAAGAGTTGAAATTAAAAAAAAGAAAAGGGGTTTTGAGATGACAGACTATGGCACTGGATCTTAATTAAATTGCATCAAACAACAGATATGAAGCACCATTAGAAATAAGGGTTGTTTATGATGTTAATATAAAAGCCTGCTCTTATGGTCAAGGAAGGGTATGGCTTCTTTTATTTTATGGTCATAATGTAAGGGTTGTTTAGTGTTAATAATGTTCATTTGTGTCTGTGAATTAAGGATATGGGATGTAATAGAAGTTTGCTGATAATCCTAAT
Source organism: Tanacetum coccineum (assembly GCA_026074375.1). Classification (NCBI taxonomy): domain Eukaryota; kingdom Viridiplantae; phylum Streptophyta; class Magnoliopsida; order Asterales; family Asteraceae; genus Tanacetum; species Tanacetum coccineum. The sequence continues at coordinate 12,040 of BQNB010004347.1, read as the reverse complement.
TAATGAAAGTTTGTGATGTTTATAAAGTTCAGGTGTTAGTTATTGAGTTTAGAAACTGGTTAAAGACTTTAATACTGCTAGGGCTAAACTTAAATACTGCTAAGCTAAGTTACAAATGCTAGCTAGTACTATTAAAAGTGAAAACAGCTTAAAATAAGCAAGAGTGAGAAAAAGCCACGGTTCTTAAGCAGTTTATATAAGCACTCTTAACTACTAGCCAAAAACATGAAGCCTTAAACTTCTATATTAAAACAGGAAATGCAAACATTAACGAATAGTTTACTCTGGCAAGAATGGTGAACCCGCTTGACTTGGTAAAAAAAAAAAAAAAAAAGGGGAGGTCGCGGGTTCGGAATCCCTGCAGGGGTTAACATTCCTTTTATAAGCATTTTAGCTACTAGCAGACAACAAGAATCTTAAACTCTCTAGTATTAAAATGAATATGCATTCAATTAACGTAAGGTTGCTCTGAGCAAGAGAGAAACCCGCTAAACTTCTGTAAGCGGAAGTCCGCGGGTTCGATTCTTGATGGGGTGTTAAAACAGTCCTTTTTTATTTTCTTGTTTATGAAATATATTGGTTTTTTGGTATTTAGTCACATACAACTAAGCATAAAAGTGACACAAAGTTTAATAGTTGACCATATGGTTTAAATTGAAGAAATGTGTAATTTTGTGGTGACTATTGAAAAAAAAAATTATCTAATGGCCACATGAATTTTGATGTTTCTTCTGTGACCTTATTTGTAATGATTTTAGCCACAACAAAAAGCATGTTTTGTTTTGGGTATTTAGTCCACATACAACTAAGCATAAAGTAACCAAAAGTTTTAAATAAGTTGACCATAATAGTGTTTGAAATCGAATAAATGTGTGATTTTGTATGACGATTGATCATAATAATGATTACATGAATTTGATTTTGTTGTGACCTTTTGTAATATTTATCCACACAAAGCATGTTGTTTTGGGTATTTAGTCACATACAACTAACATAAAGTTGACCAAAAGTGTTAATAAGTGTGACCATATGGTGTTTAAATTGAAGAAATGTGTAATTTGTGTGACTATTAATTATCCAATGGCCACATGAATTTGATGTTTGTGTGACCTGTTGTAATATTTAGCCACATAAAGCATGTTTGTTTTGGGTATTTAGTCACATACAACTAAGCATAAAGTGACCAAAAGTGTTAATAAGTGTGACCAAAATCTGTTTTAAAAGCTGAAGAATGGTGTATTTTTTTGTACTATTATCTCCAATTGCCACATAATTTATGTTTGTGTGGCCTTTTGTAATATTTAGTCACACAAAGCATGTTTGTTTTGGGTATTTAGTCACATACAACTAAGCATAAAGTGACCAAAAGTGAACAAAAGTGTTAATAAATGTGACCATATAGTGTTTAAAGTGAAGAAAATGTATATTTTGTGTGACTATTGATCATCCAATGGCCACATGAATTTTATGTTTGTGTGACAAAACGTTTAGTGTGACCATATATGCCATTTGGTCATAGTGTTAGAAGTAAATGTGACTAAACACATTAGCTTTTGGCAAGCTAACACAAACTAAACTTTAGACACACATATTAAGTTACGTGACCATATGTAATGGAATTTGGCTACACTAAAATAATGTGTGACAAAACGTTTAGTGTGACCATATGTGGCATTTAGCACATTGTCAAGGTGTGACAAATATTTGTTACTATTTACTATGTAAAATCGTGACCAATGCTTCACAAGCTTACTTGTAATGGTCACAAGACGTTCGAAATTCATTGTGACCAAACAAGTATTACCAGTTACTTTTAGCCACATGAATTGTTCGAAAGTGTGGTAATAAAGTTCTAATGGTCACACGATAAAAATATTCATGTGTGACTAATTAGTAAATGGTGTCTTTTTTGGTACCTTTGGTCACATAAATATGTGAATGTGTGGCCGTTCCATTTTGCCCGTGTGTGACCAAATCCACTTTTTGTACTAGTGTTTGTTATTTGTGATGTGTAGGTACGGATATTGCAAAAATCACAAGAAAACGGCCAAAACCGGGCAAAAACGAACACGAGACGGATAGAGTGCACAAGAGCCGGAAGTTTTTCTAGCAAAAAGTCAACAAAAGTCAACATCAGTCAAACAATGGTCAACCCACAAGAGGAGAACCCTTAAAATACCAAAAATACCCTTATTGTTAAACTATTTTCACCATAAGTCCTTAATTCAATAACACCATTAGTCCTTTAACACCTAGGGACTAACGGTCGTTAAGTGTTAAATATAAAACCAAACCCTTTTCGTTTAAACCTTTTATCCGAGCCCAAACCAAAAACCATGGCCCAAGACCCTTAAATAAGTCCAAATCAACCCCCCTCATTTATGTCCGGGTCAAACACAAAACAAATAGAAAAGTGGGGCGGGAAAAATAGTTTTACTATTTACCCGTCTTCCCCAATTCACCATCCTCGTAATTAACTCAATTAAAATGAAATTAACCCAATCCAACATGGCCTCATAGATACTTAGTACCAAGCTACATGTCAGCATGCTGAGACGTCACCAAAGCTCGTGATTGGTTGAGATGACAAATGAGAATGACACACGGATATCCAAAGAAACACACCTTGAAGGGAATTTTACACTAAAACAAGTGCAAAAGAAACACACAGCTCCAAAGAAGTGGGATTGCTAGCTTGGCAATCCGTGTGCTATATTCCCATCCAACGGTCATAATCCATCATCCAATGATTAGAAGATATTGATTGTCAAGATTGAAAGGAGCATGCAGAGGTCTAGATCATTCTCTCTAGGGCTATACATAAGAGTTCACCCTCACTCACATCAGTATTTAGGAGTAATTTTAAATATTAGCTTTAGAATAATTTTTAGCTTATGCTTATTGTATTACTTTTAAATTCTATTTTTAATCAATGTAATTTCCTTTTTTAATCTTGTATTCAGCTTTATCATTAATAAAAGTTTAAGTTTTCTTAATGTGCAATTGTCTTTTCACAAGTTTACTTTTATGCAAATGGTTTGAATAAGCTTTTAATACTCTTCCATAAGCTTAAATTGTTCATAAGCTACATAAAAGCTCTCAATACTTGAAAACTCAATAGAATTGGATGGCTGCTCTGAGTTTTCAAGTAGGTAATAGTACTTGATGGTCAAGTGTTAGGATTAGACTAGGATTTGGAATTAAGCTTAAGATAAAAGCTTAAGCTGCATTTATAAGCTCTACTTAGAGAATACACCTCTGTTTAGCTGAGGTGGAGGTATTCTCCTTTTTACATTTCTCTATTTGCTATTCTGTCTATTTACATTCTAGTTATAATCTGCATTTCAGCTTAATATTGTTCATTATCTTCTTATTGTTGTTTATTTCTATTTAATAATGCTTATTACTCTTGTTTAATGCTTATTCAGTTTATTAAATAGTATTAATCTTAGTCTGCTTGTTATAATTATAAAACTATCATAAAAAACCAAAAAAATAGTAGCATAATCTGTAGTATTGTTTTTCTGGCTTATTAGTTTGCTTAAATCTACTTATTAGGTTTGTTAATAGCTTATTAATATCTGGTATTAATAGTTTAATCTTTAAATCTCATTTTCATAAGCTGAGTATGGATTTGAAGAGTTTAAAGGAGTGTTTGGGTCAAGCAGTTCTAACTCAAGTTAAAACTGCTTGAGACCATTTGGTCCTTTGGATTTTCATATTTGAGTTTATGGAACTAAGTCTTAAGGTCCTTATAGGTTAAATCTGTCTTTAATCAAGTTTGTTAGAGGTTTTTGAAATCTGTTAGAATTAGTTCAGATCCTAGTACATTTTAAGCTCAAGTTGTTTCTAGCTGAATTAGTCTCTTAATTTGCATTAAGTTTTGGTGTTTTAAAGTAGTAGAAACTAGATCATTAGCCTGCACAAGTTTGATTTGAGTCTTGATTTTAAAAATTGCAAACTGCATCAGTAGGGTAATATAGACAAATAGCCTAGTTTAAGCTTAAATTTCAGATGGTAAAAGTAGTTATTAGGCCTTGAATTTTGGAGCACAAGTATTCCTTAGGTTGAATTAGATCTGTTTCAGCTTATTTTTATAAAAAGTAGCTTAATTAGTCATCTGTCTTTAGCTTCAAAATTTACATTTTGTCTTTTTCATTAAATCTTAAAAAAAACCAAAAATATTTAAGTTTGTCTGCATCAGCTTTTTCTACTAGCCTTTTATTAGCTTATTTGATTTTCAAATTAGTTTTCAAAAGCTGTTTTATTTAGTTTGGAGGTCAAGCTTTAAGTAGGTATAGGGCTTATTGCCACAAGGTTCCTTTAGCTTAGTTAAAAATAAGCCCAAAGTTAGCTGTTTGTCTGTTTGGTTTTCAGTTTTAAGAAAAAGTGCTTAATCACTTTTTCAGCTTATGGCTTATTCTACTTGCTCATTTCTAGCTCAGATTAGCTTATTAGGTTAGTTTTAGGGTAGTGATAGCTTATTTGGTTCTAGCTTTAGCTTATTTCAGTTTTTAGCTTATTAAGTTTTGTTACAAAGCAAAAAAAAATTAGTTAAGTCATTTCTGTCAGTTTGTTTAAGCTTTTTTCTAGCTTATTTCAGATTTTGAAAAAAGTTGTCTTTACAAAAGTTCTTAGTTTTCAGCTGTTCTATAACTTTGTTTTAAAAAGTTTTGCAAAATAAAAAAAAGGGAACGAAGGAAGTCATGGGTGAGCAAGGCTCGAACCCATGACCTCAACCTCATTCAACCTTTTATAAACCTCAACACCACACACACTCACCACTGCGCCCTTGAGACTTTTACGTCGTAAGGTGCACTCTTTTACTTTTAACACCTTTTTGAGTTTTTGTTATAAAAAGCACTTCGTGTGTTATTTAGCTTGTTCCCGGCTTATTAAATTTAGCTTTTTAGGTTTTTATAATTTTCCTGCATTCTTTGTTATCTTAGCTACTTTTAGTAATTTTCTTAAATTTTTAATTCAAAGTTTGGTATTTTTAATCATTTATTTTTATTAAAAACTTTAAAAATTCATAAAAAATAGAAAAATAATCAAAAAAATAAAATTCTTTTTTATAAAAAAATTTTTATCATATTTTAGGCTTAAGATTTAAATTTACTCTCGTATGGTTAAAATTTATAATTTTACTTTTTAAAAAACGGGATTTGATCCCCGTTCTCGTTTTCTTTGTTTTTTAACTTTAATCGCTCCCGGTTTAGGTTTGCCTTAGCTTTTTCTTATAATTAGGATTAGGAAAAGTTTAAAAATCATTTTAGGATCAATTTTTGATAATTTAGGTTTTTAATTGTTAGTGTATTTTGCTTGTTATTTTTTGCTTGAGCCTTTATTTGATCAATAATAGGATTTTAGAATTCAAAAATCTTTGAAACTATTCAAATCGTTGTCTGGTATGCGCTTAATTACACATACCATTTTCCATTAAAAATGGACTTAAATGACTAAAAACGTACCAAAAATACATCGTATTTGTATGTTTTGCATTTGTATTATGCAGGAAACAATAATCAAGAAAAGGACAAAAACAAAGCTAAAAACGGACAAAACCGAGCACGAAATGGAAAAGTGTGAAAAGACAAAGTCAAATCGAAGCCAAAAGTCAACCAAGTCAAAAAGTCAACAGGAAAGTCAACCCCGACAAAGTCAAAGTCAACCAAGTGAAGAAAATACAACTTGAGGGACTAATTTTGCCAAACCTCAAAGTTGTATTACAAGAATAAAACTACAAGGACTGAAGTTGCAATTCAAGGAAAGAAAAGCTTGAGGGGGCTAAACTGCCAACCCCCTAAAGTTACATAACACAAGGACTGACTTTGCAATTTGACTTATAACTCACAAGGACTGAAGCTGCCAAGCCCCAAAACTTATATCACCTAAGGGACGAATTTTGCAATATCACTTATAAGAGTGAGGGGCCAAACTTGACATTTACCCAAACTTCAATAGTCTGGCTTAACCAGAAAATTATGAGAACCATGAAAAGGATAGGGTCGGAGGGGTGTACTAGGGGTATCATGCACTAAAAATGAGTGCATGGCAAGGGTGTGGGATAGTTATATGATCTAGTTGGCCATCATAAAAAATACAGGTTTAAAACATGGGTTAATCCTAGTGCCTCTTATTATTTAGCAAATCCTAATTCTCACTATGCGGTCTCAGGATGCATCACAAAAACATGTTCTAGAATTTAATACACTACCGGTACACTCATATAATTTTAAACCGATACCAATGTTCCAGAAAAGGCGACAAGATCATACATGCACATCCGTAATGACGTAATAGACAAATACAATAGCATTCGAACCTTAACTCGAACAAGCTAAAGGTAAAATTATATTGGGTATAAAAAATGAATACCCGAATTCTTATAGATCTAAAGGCAAACCTCACATTTTGGGGGTGGAATTTTGAGGGTTTTTCGTGCTAGTCATATAAAATCCTATCTATGAGACGCTATTAATACTCGATTTTTTTCGGTATATGTCATCATAAAATTTTAAATTTGGATTAAAATTACCTTTTATGCTATGTTTTGATATATTACCCATTATCTTAAGGACAAAGCAAATGAAAATTGAAGGAATAGTTTCTAAGGCTTATTTCCCCCTTACACTTAAGTTGAACATTATCCTCAATGCTCTTAAAAGTACCCGTAAAACGAATAAAGGGAAAAGAAAACAAGTAAAAGAAACTAGTACTCCCCTGGTTTGCTCAATAACGGAGAAGAAACAAATGATCCCGGCTAAATCTGCATCCAAGAATTGTCCACATGAAACTCCTATGAACTCCCGGGCTTCTCCTTATCAAATATAACCTGCAAATCAAAGACAAGATGCAACTATACCAAGCATAAAATCCATGGGTGAATGATATACAACCTCATTAACTACGTTGAGACTCTATGAAAGCAATAAAGATAGGATGAATGTGTTGACATAATCATGGTTTTTAGAAAAATTACAAATTCCGAAAATTATACAAGATTAGTT
>BQNB010004346.1:32942-108451 GCA_026074375.1 Tanacetum coccineum | reverse complement strand
CTCAAGGTCAGAGTTTCCAGCATCACAATCACCAAATGGTTGTGAGCAACGAGCGGGTGGATACTTTCCATTTTGGTAACCCATTTTTGTAAACAAGTTTGGCTCATTAATCGTGGTCCAGTGCTTGACTCGGTCACCAAAGTTCTTGAAGCATGTTTCTGCATAATGAACATAATCTTCCCTACAACAAACAAACTAGAACTTCAACGACAAAATTTATGCTTGTGTTTTATTTTTGAAAGTAATATTCCAATTAAATGTATCAAAAGATGAACGAGTTGTTTCTACATACTGCATTAATGGGCTGAGCCAAGAGCCGTATCGATCTTCAAGTTCTTGAGGGAAATCATGATGGTAAATCGTTACAAATGGTTTAATTCCTGTGTTAGATAGATTTTTTAAAGTTAGTGTCTATTTTCTATAAATTCAGAGACTTGATGTAAAGAGCATTGGCTTTATACCTCGGAGTGTGAGTTCGTCCAAGATTTTGTTATAGAACATTATCCCGTTTGGATTAACATCACCATATCTTCCTCCTGATACAACTCACGAAGATCTACAATCAAGAAGCGCGATATTTGATTCTTTTATAGATATATAAATAAAAATCATACTTGGAAGAATTCTTGCCCATGACATAGATAAACGGTAAGCATCTACTCCAAGAGACTGTATGATCTCAATATCTTGCTGTAACAATCAATCAATGAGAGCCAAAATCTTGTGAGAGGTGAGTTTTCGTCTTCAAATCGATACTGAAAAGTTTTTTATAACCATAATTTGTACTTAGGAAGCTTTGTGTATCATACTTATACTTATGTTAATGTCCCACATTCGTCATTGTACTCATTGTCATGCCATTTTTTAGCTTAACTTGGTAAAAATATTTCATTTTCATCATTTTGATGTCCTTTAATTGACAAGGTCGTTGTACAATTATTATAAAATGACAGACCGGAAACTTCAACTATTCATTTGCACGAAAATTTGTACAATGATGAATGTGGAACTCCAATCTAAAACAGAATGGCAAAACATGCATACCATGTATCGATGATAATGATCATTAGCTATGAATCCATCATCACCATTTCGAATGTGGCCTAATTAATTAGAAACAAACAAGATATATAAAAAGGCACTCATTACGCGGGGAAAAAATTGACGATAGATTAATAAGTGTTCGTTACCTGGGGAAAGAGAAAATACATCCCAATTGTTTAGACTTTTACCGTCTTCAAGATATGCCCCTTCATTCTACAACACAACAATAATCATGACCAAAGGTTTTTTCGTTATTACTTATTAAACTCCATATCGCTTATTTTGTTATACTAGCGCAACATCAAGGTGTTTGGGATTGCTTATCCAAACTACTTGTCGTACTATTTGCGGGTGAAACAGTTGTTTATTTCAAACCGCTTATATTTTCTACTTATCTCAAAAAGCATTAATAGTTTTGATATAAATCCAATAACTAAGCAATCAAAAATTTGAAAGAAAGAAAAGAGAGTGGTGAATACTTGATAGGAAGATGTAGCAACTCCAAAGAAGAACCCGTCCGGAAAATCTGATCTTTTTATGTCTATTCCTTTAATGGATGTGTTAGTAGTTGCATCCACAAGAAACACAGCCAAGAACAGGAGTAACCATCTAAGTTTATTATTGTTATTGATCATACTGCCCTGAGCAGTGTCACGCCATTGGCGCCACAATGACATGTCTATGGTACTGCCGCAGGTGGAACTACGTATCTCTATTCTCCAAACTACTCTACTGGAAGGATTCTAACTACAAGTGTAACTGCAACTTCTCAGATTGTTCACCATGCATACAAGCCCAAATCTGATCCAAAATGAAAACAAATAAGTTGGCATGTCAAAATTTGCTAAACTCAAGAATCCACCAACACCTACAACAAACTCTTATATCCCAAAGTCAAATGTAATATTTTCAACAAAAATATAGGCTTTGGACTACTTTTAAATTCATATAGTGAGCTCATGGTTATCTTATTAATTTCAAGAGTAAATTACATAAATGGTCCTTGTGGTTTAGCGAAAATTGCATCTACCATCCATGACGGTTTAAAGTTGCATTCTTGTTCCACATCTTTATAAAAAAATAACACCGATGGTCCTCCACTGTAACACCGATAATCCTTATGGTTTGGCGAAAACTGCATCTACCGTCCCTGATAGTTTAAGGTGAAAGACTAGTGGTGTTATTCTTTCCAAAAATAAGGTCTGAGAATGCAACTTTAAACAATTAGGGACGGTAGATGCAATTTTCGCCAAACCGCAAGGACCAACTATGTAATTTACTCTAATTTCAAACTTGCTACTTCTCTGTAACATAAAAGTTTTCACTAATGTCCGTACAAACGATACATAACATGTGGTAGTTAACTAAACCTTATAAATATAGTAGCTAAGGAAAAATTTCTAAAGTTATATGGACAAAGATATGATAATAGTTTGAATCAGGGGCTAAAACCATAACTTCTAGCAAGTCCTAACTGTTCCAACATATTTGGCACCACTAAAATGTGATAAACAGCTAAAAACAAAGTTATTTAACAAAATCATACTAAAATCCAAGGCTAAGATGTAAAGTTTGCATACTTATGAACTAAAGTGAAAATAAGTATGAAAAATGATTTTTGTGCTTACTAATTATGCCTACAAATGTACCTAATGATTTGAATAATTGATTTAAAAAAATAATTGGTGGGAATTTGAAAAAACAAAATACATAATACAATTGTGCAAGTGATTTATGCATTAGGCATATATTTAGGCATGTGTTTTAGGTTCAAATAGCATTCTTTTTAAAAACTATGTGTTATTGAGCAAAAACTTATTTAAAAACATTCTTTTTAACATTTTTTAAAGGGATGACTTCAAAATGTAGTAACTTATTGTTGGAATATGAACAAATATAAATTATATATGTCCGGAAATTATTCAAGCCTAAGGGGACGCACACGTTAATATGTAGTACAATGTATTTAATATATTAATGTAATATATTAATTAATGTTTAAACAAACGATAGTTAAAGGTTTAACAAGAATAAATATTAGTCGTTAATAGTTAAAGGACTTATATGCATAATCGGAAAAAAAAGAAAAAGATTTGGTTTGTCCCCTCTTTCCTAACCGGCCGAATATCTCCTTCCATATGGAAGGAGATTGCTTTCTTTCTCATCAAGATCACAAGTCTATAAAATGAGGTCTTAGGGTGTTTTGTAAATAATCTCCTGAAACCTAAAAAACACTAAACCTCTCTCTTATGCCCTCTTGTGTTCGACTAGACCTACAACCCCACAAGGGTTTCGGTTTTCCCTCCTCCTCCTTGTCGTGTGATCTTAATCTCAAGAAGGTGTTTCGTGTGTTGATTGAATCAAACACGAAGAGATCGTTTGGTTAAACACTATTAGTACTAGCATACACATTGTTTGCTAAGAACGTATTGTGTGTGGAAACTTAGAGAGATCATACTTTTGATCTTGGTGGTTCGCGTGGTATTATACACACGCGTATATTGAAGACGGTGTTAACGGCTACCTATTAAATCGGTGTATCATTTCGTGTAAAAAGGTATACACTTCAATCCTTTGTTAATTACATAATTCTATACGTGTTTGATCTATCCGCTGCGTACTCGTGATATGTTTAATTATTAATTAGATCTAAAATCCAACAGTGGCATCACGAGCCATCGTACCTCTTTTTTTACTAAGTTATTAAAAAAAAGTTACATTTGGGGGGTGATATTTGCTATTCGTACCACTTTTTTTTTTGTGAAGGTTCTAGTTCATTTTCTGATCTTATTGGCACAAAATGATTTTAGGTCACTCGATAAGATAAGGTTTATTTTGAAGCAAAGGTAGCAAATAGCTATTCGTGAAAAGGCATATTTTGTGGCTCATGTCAAATTGTAACTCGATGACTCTAAATTCTAATATTGGGAACTTGGGCCAAGAAGAACCCAAAAAAGCATTTAACAAAGTTAGGACGTGAGCCAAAATAAGCCCAATGAAAGGACTGAACTGTTAGGATTTTGATCTTTAGTATATTGTTTAACTTAATTAATTAATTAATTAATATGTGTATCCAATAGTGCACTATTTTCCCAGCCCAAGTAGCAAACTCAAAACAGCCCAACAGATAAATGGGCCTATTTTGTCGTGACACGTAATGGCCCTACGTCAAAACTACGTCGTTTCTGATTGAAAATAGGATTATATAGTACTCGTAATAAGCAACATCCATCCCCACCTACTTATATATAATTGCCTCTTTCTTCACAAACAAAAGAAAAACCCTATTTCTTTTATAAGCCGCCACAACCCACAACATATCTTAAGAATGGGTTGTTATTTCAAAAACTTGTTATGTACCCACAACACTTCATCATCATCATCTCTGCTTCTCTTATATTTTACATATGTATTTTGGGGTTATTTTTTCACAAACAACATCAACAACAAATAATCTGTTTTGTTTTTTCAAAACCATTTTGATGATGGAGGTTGACATCAACAACAACAAATCTGTTTTGTTTTTTCAAAACCGTTTTGATGATGGAGGTTGAGGGTTTCTGAAAAATGGTTCTTTGTGCTAATTGTTTTGTTTTGTTTTTTAAAGTTTTTCATGCGTTTATTGGTTTAAATAATAACCTATGAAACTCATTCACAATTCCGCAAATTTCACTTCGACCGTCTCAAATCACCACAAATCAAGTCATCTCGATTCAGTCTCCTGTAAGCTAACTGATACTTTATAATAACCTAATTATGTGTTTATTAGCTTAAATAATAACCTAGTTACGTTTTTATTATCTTAATCTGCTAGCTTAAGTGATGTATTAGCTTAATAATTACCTTATTATGTGTTTATTAGCTTAAATATAACCTAAATACGTGTTGTTAGCTTAATCTATCAGCTTATGTGTTTGTTAGCTTAAATAATAACCTAATTACTGTTTTATTAGCTTAATCTGCTAGCTTAAGTGATGTAGGTTAATGATATCATATTAAGTGTTAATTAATAAGTAATAACCTAATTTGCTTAATTTTCTGTAAGTTAAATTTTAATTTTATGTATTTTAATACTAACATATAATTAACTGTATAATGTTTAATTAAGTTTGTTGAGGTTTATAATGTCACTTAAACAATTAGTTATGTTGTGATGTCATATCCTGTGTCGTCACATTAATTAATGATTAAACTGTTATAGTTTAGTTTTACTGCTACGATTATTGTGAGGTATTTTTTAGATTGATGTTATGGATCACTGTTTTGTTGACATGATTTACCGAATTTATTTCTTATTGTTAGCGTAACAAATAGCGTCATTAAACTGTTAATTATGGTTTTTTAGGTTTATAATGTCGCTAAAACATTTTATGTTTAATGCTTATTGTGACGTCATATGCTTTATCATCATAATCATGATTAAAACGTTATAGGTCATTTTTTAGATTGATGTTACGGATCACTGTTTTATTGACATGATTCTTTTAGTGATCAGTGGTTGGTTGGTTTCTGATGCAGGTTATCAAAATGCTGAAAATTAATAAGTTTTTTAAAAAGTATCCTCAGTTCCAAGGGACGCCCAAAGTTTTGTTACGCGGCAAATTCATTTCTTTTATGAGTCTTTCGAAGAAGACCCACCACAACTTTAAGAGGCTTATGGGCGTCAAGGTGTTGCTGTTTGCTACCGGGTACTTTAAATAGTAAATTTTAACGTTTGATACTCAAACTTTAATGTCTTATATTATCTAATGATATCTATTTTTTACGCAGCTGTTCTGTGAAAGCCGCAGATTTTGGAGATGAAATCCCTGAGGTGGTTCTTAAAAGTTTGAAGATAAAGGTTATCAGGTTTGTGGTTATATTTTCATAGTTGAAGCTGTATTGTTTATGTATTGTTAAAGCCACTGATTCTATAGTTAAAGGTGTATTGTTAAAGCTGATTATTATGAGTGGTGATAATTTCTGTTTTATTGCTTCAGTTGTGGCCATAAAGGCAGGTTTCGTGAGATTGATTGCCTTCAGGCGGTTGTTGAAGGCGGCAATGAAGAAGGTTATTATGTTGCAATTCGAGAAAACGCTGACATTGAGTGTTTGCAGTAGGTTTCGCAATCTCTTGAATTTTCTAATATTTGATTAATGAATGAAAATCAAACCTTTACATATTTTGCTTTCTTCTAATATGGAGTAAATGCTTTTTATTAGCTCAAAAGGGTACCAATCATTTGCTGTGAGGGAACACAGTTTCTATTGAAGAAGCCGTCTCATATACAAGAAGCATTTGCTGAAGCCGAAGCTGCTCCTGGGTATGTTTTTCTTTACAAATACTTGGTGACTTATGTATAAATTGTTTGTTAGTAATTTGTTAGTTTACACCTTCATGACTCGGTTAGATGGTAAAATAATAACTAATTTAGTTATGGAAAATGATGTTGGCTTGGTTGTTACTGGGAAAAGACCATGGTGTCAATTTTGGGTCATAGCACTAAAGTTTTCTCTATATCAATGGAATAATGAATTTAAACAAAAACTTCTTTTATAAATCCTACACACGATCCATTTGTACACAAACTTATAAAATTTTCTAAACAGGTTTGCAATGCATAATGGACGACCACATGGAGGGAGACACGAAAGGGCTCGTGGGAGAGCTTTTTAGACTGCATTACTTACTATGTTGAAGTTACTATTCTGAAAAATTTATGCTCGCTATAAATGGGATTGTTCATTGAATCCTCTCGAGGTGTTAAATTCCATATGTGATTGCCTTTGTTCTAAACAAGTAGTTAGAGTTGAACTCAATTCGTAATTGTTCATGCGGCTTGCTGAAAAATTGTCAAATTGTTCATTTTATAGAGAAAGTAGTTTTAATCCTTCTTTTTTTCTTCATAGTGGTGTTTGCTAAATCTTACCATCTTATATAACAAATGAGGGTTTGTACCCGCGCTCCGTTGTGGAGCGCGGGGTTAGCAGCTAGATACATAAAAAAGATAGCATTTTAATATTTACAAAAAAAATGAAGCTGGTTTTACTACCTGCTTTCGCATGGATTTACAAAAATTTGTATGGTGATAGTGTGGGTTTGTGGATGATTAATATTCTTTCTTTTTCTTTGCTGCACATGAGACTTATGTGGTTGTGGTTGATTAATATTCTTTCTTTTTCTTTGCTGCGGATGAGACTTATGATAACAGTGGTGTTTTTGCTGTGGTTTGGTTTTCATGTACTAAATTACCATGGGTAACAGCAGATACTGAGATTTTTTTCCCTTTTAAATAAATCGAAATTAATGTTTATACTTTGTTAACTAATAGCAGTATACAAGTTTTGAAGGGTAACAACATATAGTGAGAATTTTTTCCCCTGTTAAATATTAAAATGCTATCTTTTTTATGTATAAAATATATTGTGGATTCACAAACGGGATATGAAGCTGTGTCTCGGATTTAAATTCGTACAAGGAGTATTTGTATGAGACTCAACTCTACAACTGACTTCACTCACACCTGACAAAGGCAATCACGCCATTATGGAATGTGTTAATCGACCGTCGAGAGGATCACTCAAGTTGAACAACCCCTATTTATAGCGAGCATAAATTTTTCAGAATAGTAACTTCAACATAGTAAGTAATGCAGTCTAAAAAGCTCTCCCACGAGCCCTTTCGTGTCTCCCTCCATGTGGTCGTCCATTATGCATTGCCAACTCACCTCACTTGTTATTAGTGAAAATTTATAATTTTGTGTACATAAATGGATCGTGGTAGGATTATGCAAAAAGAAGTTTACGTTTCTATAATTCATTAATTCCAATTTGAGATAATAGAGAAAAACGTTAGTGCTAGAGATACCCAAAATTGACACCATGGTCTTTTCCCAGTAACAACCAAGCCAACATCATTTTCCATAACTAAATTAGTTATTATTTGTACCAACTAACTCGAAGTCACCTGAAAGGTGTACGCGTCACTAACAATTACTACAAACGAATTTATTACATTAAGTCACCAAGTTTTGTAACTAAAATCACTACCGCAGGAGCAGCTGTCGGCGATTCACGAAAGTGGCTTCTATGATAGTTGGAAGACAGGCTTTTCAATAGAAAAGCTAGTGTTTCCCTACACAGCAATATGATTGGTACCCTTTGCAGCGAATAGCAAAGCATTTACTCCTATATTAGACGAGAAAGTCAAGAATGATGGAGTAAAGGTTTGACATTTTGCCTTCACTTAATCGAAATATTAGAAAATTCACGAGAAGATTGCTAAACCTACCTGCATAACACTCAACTGTTATCACGTTTTTCCTCGAATTGCAACATTATTAACCTTCTTCATTGCGCAGCCTGCAACAGACCCGCCTGAAGGCACGATCACATCTCACGAAACCTGCCTTTAATGGACACTCTCTCTGAAGCAAACCAAGACAGAAATTATCACCACTCATAATAATCAGCTTTAACAATACAGAAACAAAACAGCTTTAACTATAGAATCAGTGGCTTTAACAATACAGAAACAATACAGCTTCAACTATGAAAATATAACCACAAACCTGATAACCTTTATCTTCAAACTTTTAAGAACCACCTCAGGGATTTCATCTCCAAAATCTGCCGACTTTCACCAACCTTCATCAGCACTAACCCCAGCAACTACATCGTCAATAAAACACTGATCCCGTCAAACTCAATCTAAAAAAGACCTATAACGTTTTAATCAAGATTACATGACGATTGATAAGCATATGACGTCACTAAAGCATTAAACATAAAATGTTTTAAGCGACATTATAAAACCTAAAAAACCCTAATTAACAGTTTACAATAAGCTATTTGTATATGCTAACATAAAAAACAAATTCGGTAAATCATGTCAACAAAACAATTGATCCATAACATCAATCTAAAAAATACCTCACAATAATCGTAGCAATAAAACTAAACTATAACTGTTTAATCATTAATTAATGTGACGACACAGGATATGACATTACAACATAACTAATTGTTTAAGTGACATTATAAACCTCAACAAACTTAATTAAACATTATACAGTTAATTATATGTTAGTATTAAAATACATAAAATTAAAATTTAACTTACAGAAAATTAAGCAAATTAGGTTATTACTTATTAATTAACACTTAATATGATGCTTCATTAACCTACTACACTTCAAGCTAGCCAGATTACAAGCTAATAAAACATAATATAGGTGTTATTAGATTTAAGTCTATCGCACACACACATACATGGTAGACTATGGAGGACCCAGACGAGATTATCTCTTGGGTAACGGAAAAGCTCTTTCTATTTCACACTATTGGTCAAACCCAACAAAAAAAATTAATACCATCTCATAAGCACCTCATTACTCAATGGTCGTCTTTGATTTAAGAAAACAAATTTGGATACTATTGCAAAATATATATATCCTAACCCGGCTTTCTATGCTTGAATTTTTTCCTCGCATTTTCTTGAGCTGAAGGGATCTTTGTTGAAAATGGGTAGTTGGTTTCGCTAATTACGAATTAGAAATACGTGAGCCATATTAGAGGGCACACACTTAAATACAAGAGTATTTTACTTCTCGATTTATATTCTAAATAGTTATTTTAATTAATTACTACACCTTCTTCTAATTTAATTATATATAATATTCTAAATATAGAACAAGCGACTAAACTGCAACAACACAACCACAAAACCCGAACCTTGTGGGAACCCCTTTGTTTTTGGACCGAGAACCCATATCGATCTAGAAGGGGGGTTTTTTGGAGTCGGATTGGAGAAAAAAATGGAAGAGGTGAGTTGTTGTTTTAATTAAAGACGTTAAATCAAACTTGGTGACAACAAGACGTGAGTAGAGTTATTGTGAGTGTCCTATAAAACACACCCGATATCCTCATTCTAACGCGTTCAATCCTCGGGTGTCCAAAACCACTCAAGAAATCGGATTCTCTCCCTCTCTTCCTCTTAACAACCCTAAAATCGCCGTGACGAACCCAAAGAGGTGGTTTTATTCGGCTTGAATCGCCCGTCCCTAAATCGCCTGATTTAGGTGGGAAGATCCAGCTATGTACCCTAAACCGGGTGGTGTTAAGTTCTCTCTATCCCATTTTCGCTTGTCTTCCCTGCTTGAACGATTCGAAGGTACGCGTGGTGGTTGTTTGGTGATTTCCCTCCAATGTGTCAGAGAATTAGGTTTACAAGCTTTATTAGGGGTTGTTTGGTTCGAGTTCAAGGAAGAAACACGAAGGCGAGCGTTGTTTAGAATAACACGTGGGGTTTGATTGTGAGGTGAGTAAGACTAGCAATTCTTAAATGCGGTTGGTTGACGTGTTTGTATAGCAATCGTAAGGACGTATTGTTTTAGATGTCATTCTTGTATTCAAGAATAAATCACAAAAGGGACCTTCCTTATTTTAAAAGGTGGTTAACCGTAACTATGCAGATAACTGAATGACAAATCCTTGTTTTTTTCATCGAAAGATAAAAAATTGAGACCTATGGACTCAGGAGAAGTACTCGGCTCATCCCTTAGACCAAACTGATAAGAGAAGGTCTTTAAGGAAGGAGTTTTCTAAAGACAACTGCAAGGGATTGTTAATATAGCCTTCGCAGTCTGACCTGATTCTGCCGCTTCTTTGGTCTTGATGTGAGTTTCAGTAGAGTTAAGCGCGTAACTATGACATGAGTCACTACAGTGTACATTATTAAAGGGTTAATAAATTAGTGCTGACAAATTTGTTTTGCTCGTGGTTCTTTTGTAACACGGCCATTTTATCACTCTTTTTTATGATTGTATAGCTCCTATGTGAGTTACAAATTATGTATTAGTCGAGACGCTCGTAGGGTCGAGCCGAACGAGGGCAACAACTTGGCATTTGGCTTTGTCTCTTTTGGGTTCAACCTTAGTGTGTCATTCCAACCCATGACAAATTTTTCTCAGCGGTGGTCCGGACCTCTGGTGATTTTTAGTGCACGTTCGAGTGCTGGATGGTGGTCGACTTAATTTGAGTAGTGCTTGTCCAGACCTTGAAACCGCGCAAGGCATAATATGAAAACTAAAACATATGCGACTATCACATTATTACTTTTCTCGTGATATAATATGTCTGACGGTCGGTATTCTCATAAGTTCTAAGAGATTTTCATTTATTGCAACATAGCCGATCGTACACTTACCACTGAGTTGTCCCTAGCTTGTGTTTCGTTTTTGTGCGAATAAAATGGAAAGAGGTTAATGATGTTTTCAAAATATGGTAAAGGTTTGTCTGTTCATATTCATATAATCAAATATGAGAAGAATTCAAGAGATTGGTGCGAAACCTGCCTTCTCAAACACTCAAATGTCTAGCTCGATTTTCTCCGAGGATAGGAGATTTCCACATAAGAACCTTCTTCATGGTGCCGCCTTCAAACAGCCGCCCTAAAGAGCAACAATGCTCACGAAACCTGCCTTATGGGCCTCGCAACTGAAGCAAAGAGGACAAACAGGAAATTAATCACACTGCATATTAATGTAGCTTTAACAGGGATACAGAAACAAGTGACGAGTTTACGACTATATGAATCAGTGGCTTTAACAATACAGAAACAATACAGCTTCAACTATGAAAATAGTGAGATCCAGCAAACCTGAATTAACCTTATCTGCTTCAAACTCGTGATTAAGAACCAGCGCGTCGGGAATTTCCATCTCCAAAACGAGAAGCTGCATTCAACAACGCACAGCTGCGTTAATAAAGGAAATATTATTAGATACTAAAGACATTAAAAGTTTGAGTATCAAACGTTAAAATTTACTATTTAAAGTACCCAGTAGCAAACATCAACACCTTGACGCCCATAAGCCTCTTAAAGTTGTGGTGGGTCTTCTTCAAAAGACTCATAAAAGAAATGAATTTGCCGCCTAACAAAACTTTGGGCGTCCTTGGAACCGAGGATACTTTTTAAAAAACTTATTAATTTTCAGCATTTTGTTAACCTGCATCAGAAACCAACCAACCACTGATCACTAAAAGAATCATGTCAATAAAACAGTGATCCGTAACATCAATCTAAAAAATGACCTATAAGGTTTTTTAATCAAGTCTTTATGATGATAAAGCATATGACGTCACAATAAGCATTAAACATAAAATGTTTTAGCGACATTATAAACCTAACAAACCATAATTAACAGTTTAATGACGCTATTTGTTATGCTCACAATAAGAAATAAATTCGGTAAATCATGTCAACAAAACAGTGATCCATAACATCAATCTAAAAAATAACCTCTACGAATAAAGCTTTAGCAAATCTAAAACGTAAACTATAACAGTTTGAATTCATGAATTAATGTGACGACACAGGATATTACATTACAACATAACTAATTGTTTAAGTGACATTATAAACCTCAACAAACTTAATTAAACATTATACAATTAATTATATGTTAGTATTAAAATACATAAAATTAAAATTTAACTTACAGAAAATTAAGCAAATTAGGTATTACTTATTAATTAACACGTTAATATGATATCATATAACCTACATCACTTAGAGTTAGCAAGATTAAGCTATATAAAACCGCGGTAATTAGGTACATATTTAAGGCTAACCAACACATATGCGCGACAGAACGGAGGACCAGACGAGATACTCTGGGTAACTGTAAAAGTCCTTCATTCACATATTGGTCAAAAACCAAAAAATTAATACATCTCATGAGACCACCTTAGCTTATGTGTTTCGAAGGGTATGTTGTTTAAGAAATAATTGATATCGAGATTGCAAAATTATATAAAATCTAACCCGGTTTTTTGTTGAATTTTTCCTTCATTTTCTTGTGAATGGGAGATCTTATTGGAAAATTGGTAGTTGGATTCGCTAAATACGATAGAAATACGTGAGCCTAATTGAGGGCACATAACACGTTAACAATCCGAGAGTTAGTTTTACTTCACTATTTATCATTTTAAATAGTTATGTTAATTATTACTACACTTCTTTAACTTAATTATATATAATATAGTGCTAAATATCTAGAACCAAGGACTAAAGTTGAACAAAACCCGAAACCTTGTGGGAATCCATGTTTTGGAGGAGGCCGATCAACCCAGTAAAGGATCTAGAAGGGGTGTTTGATCCGGGTTTTGGGGAGAAAAAAGGAAGGAGGTGGAGTTTGTTTAATTATAGAATTAAATCAAACTTGGGTGAAGGCAGAGATTTAGAGTTATTGGGGAAGTTTGAGCCTAAAAGTCTTGCTTCGAGAACCTATCAAGCTATTTCGACGCTCGGAGTTACTTTACATACAAAACACAAATACTCCTTGTACTAATTTAAATACGAGACACAGCTTCATATCCCGTTTGTGAATCCACAATATCTTTTATACATAAAAAAGATAGCATTTTAATATTTAACAGGGGAAAAAATTCTCACTATGTGTTGTTACCCTTCAAAACTTGTATACTGCTATTAGTTAACAAAGTATAAACATTAATTTCGATTTATTTAAAAGGGAAAAAAATCTCAAGTATCTGCTGTTACCCATCGTAATTTAGTACATGAAAACCAAACCATAGCAAAAACACCACTGTTATCATAAGTCTCATCCGCAGCAAAGAAAAAGAAAGAATATTAATCATCCATAACCCCGCACTCACACCGTACAAATTTTTGTAAATCCATGTGAAAGCAGGTAGTACCAGCTTCATTGTTTTTGTAAATATTAAAATGCTATCTTTTTTATGTATCTAGCTACTAACCCCGCGCTCCACAACAGAGCGCGGGAACAAACCCTCATTTGTTATATAAGATGGTACGATTTAGCAAACACCACTATGAAGAAAAAAAGAATGATTAAAACTACTTTCTGATTAAAACTACTTTCTCTATAAAAATGAACAATTTGACAACTTTTCAGCAAGCCGCATGAACAATTACGAATTGAGTTCAACTCTAACTACTTGTTTAGAACAAAGGCAATCACAGATGGAATTTAACACCTCCAGAGGATTCAATGAACAATCCCATTTATAGCGAGTCTAAATTTTTCAGAATAGTAACTTCAACATAGTAAGTAATGCAGTCTAAAAAGCTTTCCCACGAGCCCTTTCGTGTCTCCCTCCATGTGGTCGTCCATTATGCATTGCAAACCTGTTTAGAAAATTTTATAAGTTTGTGTACAAATGGATCGTGTGTAGAATTTATAAAAGAAGTTTTTGTTTAAATTCATTATTCCATTGATATAGAGAAAACTTTAGTGCTATGACCCAAAATGGACACCATGGTCTTTTCCCAGTAAGAACCAAGCCAACCTCATTTTCCATAACTAAATTAGTTATTATTTTACCATCTAACCGAGTCATGATGGTGTAAACTAGCAAATTACTAACAAACAATTTATACATAAGTCAACAATTTATACATAAGCAGCTTCGGCTTCAGCAAATTCTTCTTGTATATGAGACGGTTTCTTCAATAGAAACTGTGTTCCCTCACAGCAAATGATTGGTACCCTTTCGAGCTAATAAAAAGCATTTACTCCATATTAGAAGAAAGCAAAATATGTAAAGGTTTGCTTTTCATTCATTAATCAAATATTAGAAAACTCAAGAGATTGCAAAACCTGCTGCAAACACTAAATGTCAGCGTTTTCTCGAATTGCGACATAATAACCTTCTTCATTGCCGCCTTCAACAGCCGCCTGAAGGCAATCAATCTCACGAAACCTGCCTTTATGGCCACAACTGAAGCAATAAAACAGAAATTATCACCACTCATAATAATCAGCTTTAACAATACAGAAACAATACAGCTTTAACTATAGAATCAGTGGCTTTAACAATACAGAAACAATACAGCTTCAACTATGAAAATATAACCACAAACCTGATAACCTTTATCTTCAAACTTTTAAGAACCACCTCAGGGATTTCATCTCCAAAATCTGCGGCTTTCACAGAACAGCTGCGTAAAAAATAGATATCATTAGATAATATAAGACATTAAAGTTTGAGTATCAAACGTTAAAATTTACTATTTAAAGTACCCTGTAGCAAACAACAACATCTTGACGCCCGTAAGCCTCTTAAAGTTGTGGTGGGTCTTCTTTGAAAGACTCATAAAAAAAATGAATTTGCCGCCTAAAAAAACTTTGGGCGTCCCTTGGAACTGAGGATACTTTTTAAAAAACTTATTAATTTTCAGTATTTTGATAACCTGCATTAGAAACCAACCAACCACTGATCACTAAAAGAATCATGTCAATAAAACAGTGATCCGTAACATCAATCTAAAAATGACCTATAACGTTTTAATCATGATTATGATGATAAAGCATATGACGTCACAATAAGCATTAAACATAAAATGTTTTAGCTACATTATAAACCTAAAAAACCATAATTAACAGTTTAATGACCCTATTTGTTACGCTAACAATAAGAAATAAATTCGGTAAATCATGTCAACAAAACAGTGATCCATAACATCGATCTAAAAAATACCTCTCAATAATCGTAGCAGTAAAACTAAACTATAACAGTTTAATCATTAATTAATGTGAGGACACACGATATGACATCACAACATAACTAATTGTTTAAGTGACATTATAAACCTCAACAAACTTAATTAAACATTATATAGTTAATTATATGTTAGTATTAAAATACATAAAATTAAAATTTAACTTACAGAAAATTAAGCAAATTAGGTTATTACTTGTTAATTAACACTTTTTTTTAACAACAAATTTTATTGAGAGATAAAAAACTAGCAAGGAGCTAGAAGATTACAAATTGACAAGGTGAGGGTTTTTTAGCTACTCAATCCAACTAAAATAAGCTTTTCATCTGTAACGACAGCAGTAGAAAGATCTAGATTGCACTTTATCAAAAATAGCCACCTTTGATGGAGACTCAGAACCGAAGATAGTTTTATTACGGAAGTTCAAAATATGCCACCACGTCACATAACAAATTCCTTCAAAAATACGCTTATGATTGATCGAAAGCTGAAGACTCAAGATCCAAACCAACCATTCTTCATAAGAAGAAACTTCTATTTACGGAATATTCCACTAGCTGGTGATCAAATTAAGAATATCTCTAGCAATTTGGCAAGTGAAGAAGATGTGCCTAGTTGATTCCACCGCTTTACCGCATGTAGAGCATAGAATAGAGTAAATATCCATCCACGACGAGAAATGTTCAATCTAGTTGGAAGATTATCTAACTTGGTTTTCAAAGCTAAAACATTTACCTTAATAGCCACCGCTTTGATCCAACGAGTGCTAGAAGAGACCTCCGATAACGTGAAATCAACCCAGTAAAGGATCTAGAAGGGGTGTTTGATCCGGGTTTTGGGGAGAAAAAAGGAAGGAGGTGGAGTTTGTTTAATTATAGAATTAAATCAAACTTGGGTGAAGGCAGAGATTTAGAGTTATTGGGGTGCCTATATAGAACAGCACCGATAATCCCCTCAGGCTCTAACTTCACTCCTCGTCCCGGGAGAACGCCCTCAAGAAATCCGGTTCAGCCGTCAGTTCACGTCCCTCTCCCTTGAACCCTAAATGCCGGAAAAAACAATAAAAAAAACGCCTAAAATGGGTTTATTCGGCTTGACGCCTCCCTAGAATTCGCCTGGCATTTTATATGGATTTCACGATTCGACGCCCTAAAGCCGCGGCCTGATTTAGGGATTTCAGCGATTTACCCTAAACCGCGGTTTAAGGGTTTTTCCCATTTTCGCTTGTTCTCCCTGCTTGACGATTCAAGGTACGCGTGGTGGTTGTTTGGTGATTCCTCCAATGTGACGAATTAGGGTTTAAACCTTTATTAAGGGTTTGTTTGGTTCGAGTTCAAGAAGAAACGCAAGGCGTGCGTTTGGTTTTGAATAACACGTGGGTGTTTGATTGTGAGGGTAAGACTAGCAATTCTTAAATGCTTGGTTGACGTGTTTGTGTGAGCAACCGTAGAGACCTTTGTTTTAGATGCTTTTGTATTCAAGAATAATCACAAAAGGTACGCTTTCCTTATTTAATATGTGTTAACCTACTTGCCAAAACTATGAAACATGTTTTTCATGAAATTAAAAACTGGACGCTATGGACTCATGGGAAGTACGGCTCATCCATTAGAACAAACTATAAGAGAAGTTTAAGGAGGATTTTTCTAAAGAACTCAGGTTTTTAATATGCTTCGCGCTGACCTGATTCTCCGCTTCTTTGTGCGTTCGATTAGAGTTACCGTGAACTATGACATGTCACTACAGTGTCATTATTAAAGGTTTTTAAAATTAGTGCTACAAAGTTGTTTGCATGCTTCTTTGTACACGCCATTTTATCACTTTTTGTGTATACCCCTATGTGTTAAATTTTAAGTCTATGCGAGCCAACCAGGAACACTTGCATTTGGCTTGGCCTCTTTGGTCAGACCTTAGGGTCATTCCAACCCATGACAAATTTTTCTCACTGGTCAGACCTCTGGTGATTTTTGCACGTTCTTGCTTGGTCGACTTAATTCGAGTATGCTTGGTCAGACCTTGGACCCAAGGCATAAGATGAGAACTAAACATGCTCTTCACATTATTACTTTTCGATTAATGTCTTGACCGGTCTCATAAGTCTAAGAGTTGCATTTTATGCAATTAACGATCGTCACTTACCACTTGCCCTACTTGTTTCTTTTTTGTAAATAAAATGGGGAAGAGGTAATGATGTTTTCAAAATATGTAAAGGTTTGCTTTTCATTCATTAATCAAATATTAGAAAATTCAAGAGATTGCTTGCAACATAGCCGATCGTACACTTACCACTGAGTTGTCCCTAGCTTGTGTTTCGTTTTTGTGCGAATAAAATGGAAAGAGGTTAATGATGTTTTCAAAATATGGTAAAGGTTTGTCTGTTCATATTCATATAATCAAATATGAGAAGAATTCAAGAGATTGGTGCGAAACCTGCCTTCTCAAACACTCAAATGTCTAGCTCGATTTTCTCCGAGGATAGGAGATTTCCACATAAGAACCTTCTTCATGGTGCCGCCTTCAAACAGCCGCCCTAAAGAGCAACAATGCTCACGAAACCTGCCTTATGGGCCTCGCAACTGAAGCAAAGAGGACAAACAGGAAATTAATCACACTGCATATTAATGTAGCTTTAACAGGGATACAGAAACAAGTGACGAGTTTACGACTATATGAATCAGTGGCTTTAACAATACAGAAACAATACAGCTTCAACTATGAAAATAGTGAGATCCAGCAAACCTGAATTAACCTTATCTGCTTCAAACTCGTGATTAAGAACCAGCGCGTCGGGAATTTCCATCTCCAAAACGAGAAGCTGCATTCAACAACGCACAGCTGCGTTAATAAAGGAAATATTATTAGATACTAAAGACATTAAAAGTTTGAGTATCAAACGTTAAAATTTACTATTTAAAGTACCCAGTAGCAAACATCAACACCTTGACGCCCATAAGCCTCTTAAAGTTGTGGTGGGTCTTCTTCAAAAGACTCATAAAAGAAATGAATTTGCCGCCTAACAAAACTTTGGGCGTCCCTTGGAACCGAGGATACTTTTTAAAAAACTTATTAATTTTCAGCATTTTGTTAACCTGCATCAGAAACCAACCAACCACTGATCACTAAAAGAATCATGTCAATAAAACAGTGATCCGTAACATCAATCTAAAAAATGACCTATAAGGTTTTTTAATCAAGTCTTTATGATGATAAAGCATATGACGTCACAATAAGCATTAAACATAAAATGTTTTAGCGACATTATAAACCTAACAAACCATAATTAACAGTTTAATGACGCTATTTGTTATGCTCACAATAAGAAATAAATTCGGTAAATCATGTCAACAAAACAGTGATCCATAACATCAATCTAAAAAATAACCTCTACGAATAAAGCTTTAGCAAATCTAAAACGTAAACTATAACAGTTTGAATTCATGAATTAATGTGACGACACAGGATATGACATTACAACATAACTAATTGTTTAAGTGACATTATAAACCTCAACAAACTTAATTAAACATTATACAATTAATTATATGTTAGTATTAAAATACATAAAATTAAAATTTAACTTACAGAAAATTAAGCAAATTAGGTTATTACTTATTAATTAACACTTAATATGATATCATATAACCTACATCACTTAGAGTTAGCAAGATTAAGCTATATAAAACCGCGGTAATTAGGTACATATTTAAGGCTAACCAACACATATGCGCGACAGAACGGAGGACCAGACGAGATACTCTGGGTAACTGTAAAAGTCCTTCATTCACATATTGGTCAAAAACCAAAAAATTAATACATCTCATGAGACCACCTTAGCTTATGTGTTTCGAAGGGTATGTTGTTTAAGAAATAATTGATATCGAGATTGCAAAATTATATAAAATCTAACCCGGTTTTTTGTTGAATTTTTCCTTCATTTTCTTGTGAATGGGAGATCTTATTGGAAAATTGGTAGTTGGATTCGCTAAATACGATAGAAATACGTGAGCCTAATTGAGGGCACATAACACGTTAACAATCCGAGAGTTAGTTTTACTTCACTATTTATCATTTTAAATAGTTATGTTAATTATTACTACACTTCTTTAACTTAATTATATATAATATAGTGCTAAATATCTAGAACCAAGGACTAAAGTTGAACAAAACCCGAAACCTTGTGGGAATCCATGTTTTGGAGGAGGCCGATCAACCCAGTAAAGGATCTAGAAGGGGTGTTTGATCCGGGTTTTGGGGAGAAAAAAGGAAGGAGGTGGAGTTTGTTTAATTATAGAATTAAATCAAACTTGGGTGAAGGCAGAGATTTAGAGTTATTGGGGTGCCTATATAGAACAGCACCGATAATCCCCTCAGGCTCTAACTTCACTCCTCGTCCCGGGAGAACGCCCTCAAGAAATCCGGTTCAGCCGTCAGTTCACGTCCCTCTCCCTTGAACCCTAAATGCCGGAAAAAACAATAAAAAAAACGCCTAAAATGGGTTTATTCGGCTTGACGCCTCCCTAGAATTCGCCTGGCATTTTATATGGATTTCACGATTCGACGCCCTAAAGCCGCGGTAAAAGGGTTGTATTTTTGCCCAGGGTTGTTGCGCGATTGTGTTCTCACCCTGCTTGAAGCGATGTCAAGTACGTGTGGGTGGTTGGTTGTGTTGATTCCTCCAAGGTACCGAATTAGGGTTGTAGAAGCTGTTAGTTAGAGGTTTAGGTGTGGGTTCGAGTTTCAAGAAGAAGATGGGGCAAGGCATGCGAGATGGTTTTGAATAAACACCGGTGTGGTGTTTGATTGTGAGGGTAAGACTAGCAATTCTTAAATGCTTGGTTGACGTGTTTGTGTGAGCAACCGTAGAGACGTTTGTTTTAGATGCTTTTGTATTCAAGAATAATCACAAAAGGTACGCTTTCCTTATTTAATATGTGTTAACCTACTTGCCAAAACTATGAAACACTATTTTTTCCATGGAAAGTAAAAACTGGCGGCGCTATGGGACTCATTGGGAAAGCGTAAGGCTTCATCCATTAGAACAAACAATCGAGGCGAAGTGTTAATGTGAGGATGTTTCTAAAGAACTCAGGTTTTTATATGCTTCGCGCTGACCTGATTCTTCTCCGCTTCTTTGTGCGTTTCGATAGAGGGTTTTACCGTGAACTAGAACATGTCACTGACAGTTGTCATTTTTAAAGGTTTTTAAAATTATGGCTACAAGTTGTTTGCATGCTTCTGTGTACAGACGCCATTTTATCACTTTTTGGTATAACCCCTAATGTTTAAATTTTAAAGTCTATGCGAGCCAAACCATGAACACTTGCATTTGTGTGCTTGGGCCTCTTTGGTCAGAAACCTTAGGTCATTCCGAGACCCATGACAAATTGTTCTCCATGTCCCTCGGTACCTCGTGGTGATTTTTGCAACGTTCTTGCTGATTCGACTTAATTCGAGTATGCCTTGGTCAGACTTGACCCAGAGGCATAAGATGAGAACTAAACAGAGCTCTTCGACATTAGTACTTTTGATTAAATGTCTTGACCGGTCTCATAAGTTCTAAAGTCAGTGCATTTATGCAATTAAGATCGTCACGTTACGCACTGGATGCCCTACTTGTTCTTTTTTGTAAATAAAAATGAGGGAAGATGAATATGTTTTTCAAAATATGTAAAGGTTTGCTTTTCATTCATTAATCAAATATTAGAAAATTCAAGAGATTGCGAAACCTACTTCAAACACTCAATGTCAGCGTTTTCTCGAATTGCGACATAATAACCTTCTTCATTGCCGCCTTCAACAGCCGCCTAAAGGCAATCAATCTCACGAAACCTGCCTTTATGGCCACAACTGAAGCAATAAAACAGAAATTATCACCACTCATAATAATCAGCTTTAACAATACAGAAACAATACAGCTTTAACTATAGAATCAGTGGCTTTAACAATACAGAAACAATACAGCTTCAACTATGAAAATATAACCACAAACCTGATAACCTTTATCTTCAAACTTTTAAGAACCACCTCAGGGATTTCATCTCCAAAATCTGCGGCTTTCACACAACAGCTGCGTAAAAAATAGATATCATTAGATAATATAAGACATTAAAGTTTGAGTATCAAACGTTAAAATTTACTATTTAAAGTACCCAGTAGCAAACATCAACACCTTGACGCCCATAAGCCTCTTAAAGTTGTGGTGGGTCTTCTTCAAAAGACTCATAAAAGAAATGAATTTGCCGCCTAACAAAACTTTGGGCGTCCCTTGGAACCGAGGATACTTTTTAAAAAACTTATTAATTTTCAGCATTTTGTTAACCTGCATCAGAAACCAACCAACCACTGATCACTAAAAGAATCATGTCAATAAAACAGTGATCCGTAACATCAATCTAAAAAATGACCTATAACGTTTTAATCAAGATTATGATGATAAAGCAATACGATCACAATAAGCATTAAACATAAAATGTTTTAGCGACATTATAAACCTAAAAAACCATAATTAACAGTTTAATGACGCTATTTGTTATGCTAACAATAAGAAATAAATTCGGTAAATCATGTCAACAAAACAGTGATCCATAACATCAATCTAAAAAATACCTCACAATAATCGTAGCAATAAAACTAAACTATAACAGTTTAATCATTAATTAATGTGACGACACAGGATATGACATTACAACATAACTAATTGTTTAAGTGACATTATAAACCATTGCAGGTCACGCAACATCTGATTTTAGAAAGCTCGCAAGGTTGTTAAGGGAGAACAATATTACCGTTATGAATTCTGAACAAATGAATGCACAACAATTTCCAGTAGCTAATGCCATCACTGTTTCCTCAGTTGTGCAACAACCATGGTTATTCGATAATTGAGCATCCCATCATGCCACATCCAACTTATCAGCCTTGCAAACATATGCAAACTACGGAGGACCAGACGAGATATTGGTCAAACAAAAATTGATACATCTCATAGACCACTTAGCCTGTCCGATGTTTTATGTGTTCCGAGTTTAAGAAATAATTTGATATCTATTGCAAAATTATATAAATCTAACCCGGTTTTTGTTGAATTTTTTCCTCTCATTTTCTTGTGAAGGATCTTTTTTGGAAAATGGTAGTTGGTTTCGCTAAATACGATTAGAAATACGTGAGCTTATTGAGGGAACACACGTTAAATACGAAGAGTATGTTTACTTCACGATTTATATTTAAATAGTTATTTAATTAATTACTACACTTGTTTAATTAATTATATATAATATTCTAAATATAGAACCAAGGACTAAACTAAACCAAACCCAAACCTTGTGGGAACCCCTTGTTTGGCCGAAACCCATGAAGGATCTAGAAGGGGTGTTTGTTGGGTTCGGAGAAGAAAAAAAAAGAAGGAGGTGGAGTTTTTTTTATTATAGAATTAAATCAAACATGGTGAACAAGATTTAAGGTTATCGGGGTGCCTATATAAACACATCCCATATACCTCATTCTACATTCAATCCTCTCCAAAACCACTTAAGAAATCAGTTCTCTCCCTCTACCTTAAACCCTAAATCGCCGAAACCCTAAAAGGGTTTATTCGGCTTGAATCGCCTCCCTAAATCGCCTGATTTAAGTATTCCAGCGATTTACCCTAAACCGCGGTTTAAGGGTTTTTCCCATTTTTGCTTGATCTCCCTGCTTGATGATTCAAGGTACGCGTGGTGGTTATTTGGTGATTCCTCCAATGTGATGAATTAGGGTTTAAACCTTTATTAAGGGTTTGTTTTGTTCGAGTTCAAGAGGAAACGCAAGGCGTGCGTTTGGTTTTGAGTAACACGTGGGTGTTTGATCATGAGGGTAAGACT
This sequence comes from Tanacetum coccineum, assembly GCA_026074375.1. Classification (NCBI taxonomy): domain Eukaryota; kingdom Viridiplantae; phylum Streptophyta; class Magnoliopsida; order Asterales; family Asteraceae; genus Tanacetum; species Tanacetum coccineum. Next base: position 85,021 of record BQNB010004346.1, on the reverse strand, counting down.
AGCAATTCTTACATATTTGCTTGACGTGTTTGTGTAATCAACCATAGAGGCGTTTGTTTTAGACGCTTTTGTATTCAAGAATAATCGCAAAAGGTACGCTTTCCTTATTTAATATGTGTTAACCTACTTGCCATAACTATGAAACATGTTTTTCATGAATACGCTTTTCCTATTTAATATGTGTTAACCTACTTGCCATAATTATGAAACATATTTTTCATGAATTTAAAAACTAGACGCTATGGACTCATGGGAAGTACGGCTCATCCACTAGAACAAACTATAAGAGATGTTTAAGGAGGATTTTCCTAAAGAACTTAGGTTTTCAATACGCTTCGCACTGACTGCGTTCGATTGGAGTTACCGTGAACTATGGCATGTCATTACAGTGTCATTATTAAAGGTTTTTAAAATTAGTTCTACAAAGTTGTTTTCATGCTTCTTTGTACACGCCATTTTATCACTTTTTGTGTATACCCCTATGAGTTAAATTTTAAGTCAATGCCAGAACCAGGAACACGTGCATTTGGCTTGGCCTCTTTGGTCAGACCTTAGGGTCATTCCAACCCATGGCGAATTTTGCTCATTTGTCAAACCTCTGGCGATTTTTGCACGTTCTTGCTTGGTCGACTTAATTCGAGAATGCTTGGTCAGACCTGGGACCCGAGGCATAAGATGATAACTAAACATGCTCTTGACATTATTACTTGTCTATTAATGTCTTGACCGGTCTCACAAGTCTAAGAGTTGCATTTTATGCAATTAACGATCGTCGCTTACCACTTGCTCTACTTGTTTCTTTTTTGTAAATAAAATGGGGAAGAGGTAATGATGTTTTCATTGCTAGTACGTTTGTTTTGTTCTAGTTGTTATTTGATTCATCTTAAGATTTTATAAATTTCTCCGTATATTAATTACTCAATGTCAGCGTTTTCTCGAATTGCGACATAATAACCTTCTTCATTGCCGCCTTCAACAGCAGCCTAAAGGCAATCAATCTCACGAAACCTGCCTTTATGGCCACAACTGAAGCAATAAAACATAAATTATCACCACTCATAATAATCAGCTTTAACAATACAGAAACAATACAGCTTTAACTATAGAATTAGTGGCTTTAACAATACAGAAACAATACAGCTTCAACTATGAAAATATAACCACAAACTTGATAACCTTTATCTTTAAACTTTTAAGAACCACCTTAGGGATTTCATCTCCAAAATCTGCGGCTTTCACACAACAGCTGCGTAAAAAATAGATATCATTAGATAATATAAGACATTAAAGTTTGAGTATCAAACGTTAAAATTTACTATTTAAAGTACCCAGTAGCAAACATCAACACCTTGACGCCCATAAGCCTCTTAAAGTTGTGGTGGGTCTTCTTCAAAAGACTCATAAAAGAAATGAATTTGCCGCCTAACAAAACTTTGGGCGTCCCTTGGAACCGAGGATACTTTTTAAAAAACTTATTAATTTTCAGCATTTTGTTAACCTGCAGAAACCAACCAACCACTGATCACTAAAAGAATCATGTCAATAAAACAGTGATCCGTAACATCAATCTAAAAAATAACCTATAACGTTTTAATCAAGATTATGATGATAAAGCATATGACGTCACAATAAGCATTAAACATAAACCTAAAAAACCATAATTAACAGTTTAATGACGCTATTTGTTATGCTAACAATAAGAAATAAATTCGGTAAATCATGTCAACAAAACAGTGATCCATAACATCAATCTAAAAAATACCTCACAATAATCGTAGCAATAAAACTAAACTATAACAGCTTAATCATTAATTAATGTGACGACACAGGATATGACATCACAACATAACTAATTGTTTAAGTGACATTATAAACCTCAACAAACTTAATTAAACATTATACAGTTAATTATATGTTAGTATTAAAATACATAAAATTAAAATTTAACTTACAGAAAATTAAGCAAATTAGGTTATTACTTATTAATTAACACTTAATATGATATCATTAACCTACATCACTTAAGCTAGCAAATTAAGCTAATAAAACAGTAATTAGGTTATTATTTAAGCTAACAAACACATATGCAGACTACGGAGGACCAGACGAGATACTCTTGGGTAACGGTAAAAGTCTTTCTATTTCACATATTGGTCAAACAAAAATTAATACATCTCATAGACCACATAGCTTATGAGTTCTGAGTTTAAGAAATAATTTGATATCTATTGCAAAATTATGTAAATCTAACCCGGTTTTTGTTGAATTTTTCCTCTCATTTTCTTGTGAAGGATCTTTGCTGGAAAATGGTAGTTGGTCGGCTAAATTGATTTAGAAAAATACGTGAGCCTATTGAGGGCACACACGTTAAATACGAAGAGTATGTTTACTTCACGATTTATATTTAAATAGTTATTTAATTAATTACTACACTTCTTTAATTAATTATATATAATATTCTAAATATAGAACCAAGGACTAAACTGAACAAAACCCGAACCTTGTGGGAACCCCTTGTTTGGCCGAAACCCATAAAGGATCTAGAAGGGGTGTTTGTTCGGTTGGGAGAAAAAAAAGGAAGGAGGTGGAGTTTGTTTAATTATAGAATTAAATCAAACTTGGTGAACAAGATTTAGAGTTATTGGGGTGCCTATATAAACACACCCGATATCCCTCATTCTACATTCAATCCTCTCCAAAACCACTCAAGAAATCGGTTCTCTCCCTCTCCCTTAAACCCTAAATCGCCGAAACCCTAAAAGGGTTTATTCGGCTTGAATCGCCTCCCTAAATCGCCTGATTTAGGGATTCCAGCGATTTACCCTAAACCGCGGTTTAAGGGTTTTTCCCATTTTCGCTTGTTCTCCCTGCTTGACGATTCAAGGTACGCGTGGTGGTTGTTTGGTGATTCCTCCAATGTGACGAATTAGGGTTTAAACCTTTATTAAGGGTTTGTTTGGTTCGAGTTCAAGAAGAAACGCAAGGCGTGCGTTTGGTTTTGAATAACACGTGGGTGTTTGATTGTGAGGGTAAGACTAGCAATTCTTAAATGCTTGGTTGACGTGTTTGTGTGAGCAACCGTAGAGACCTTTGTTTTAGATGCTTTTGTATTCAAGAATAATCACAAAAGGTACGCTTTCCTTATTTAATATGTGTTAACCTACTTGCCAAAACTATGAAACATGTTTTTCATGAAATTAAAAACTGGACGCAGGACTCATGGAAGTACCGAGCTCATCCCTTAGAACAAACTATAAAGAAGTTTGTTGTTAAGAGGGATTTTTCTAAAAGAACTCAGTTTTTTATATGCTCCGCGCTGACCTAATCTCCGCTTCTTGTAGCGTTTCAATTAGAGTTCCCGTGAACTATGACATGTCACTTTATGACAGTGTTCATTATTAAAGGTTTTTTAAAATTAGTGCTACAAAGTTGTTTGCATGCTTCTTTGTACACGCCATTTTATCACTTTTTGTGTATACCCCTATGTGTTAAATTTTAAGTCTATGCGAGCCAACCAGGAACACTTGCATTTGGCTTGGCCTCTTTGGTCAGACCTTAGGGTCATTCCAACCCATGACAAATTTTTCTCACTGGTCAGACCTCTGGTGATTTTTGCACGTTCTTGCTTGGTCGACTTAATTTGAGTATGCTTGGTCAGACCTTGGACCCAAGGCATAAGATGAGAACTAAACATGCTCTTCACATTATTACTTTTCGATTAATGTCTTGACCGGTCTCATAAGTCTAAGAGTTGCATTTTATGCAATTAACGATCGTCACTTACCACTTGCCCTACTTGTTTCTTTTTTGTAAATAAAATGGGGAAGAGGTAATGATGTTTTCAAAATATGTAAAGGTTTGCTTTTCATTCATTAATCAAATATTAGAAAATTCAAGAGATTGCGAAACCTACTTCAAACACTCAATGTCAGCATTTTCTCGAATTGCGACATAATAACCTTCTTCATTGCCGCCTTCAACAGCCGCCTAAAGGCAATCAATCTCACGAAACCTGCCTTTATGGCCACAACTGAAGCAATAAAACAGAAATTATCACCACTCATAATAATCAGCTTTAACAATACAGAAACAATACAGCTTTAACTATAGAATCAGTGGCTTTAACAATACAGAAACAATACAGCTTCAACTATGAAAATATAATCACAAACCTGATAACCTTTATCTTCAAACTTTTAAGAACCACCTCGGGAATTTCATCTCCAAAATATGCGGCATTCACACAACAGCTGCGTAAAAAATAAATATCATTAGATAATATAAGACATTAAAGTTTGAGTATCAAACGTTAAAATTTACTATTTAAAGTACCCAGTAGCAAACATCAACACCTTGACGCCCATAAGCCTCTTAAAGTTGTGGTGGGTCTTCTTCAAAAGACTCATAAAAGAAATGAATTTGCCGCCTAACAAAACTTTGGGCGTCCCTTGGAACCGAGGATACTTTTTAAAAAACTTATTAATTTTCAGCATTTTGTTAACCTGCATCAGAAACCAACCAACCACTGATCACTAAAAGAATCATGTCAATAAAACAGTGATCCGTAACATCAATCTAAAAAATGACCTATAACGTTTTAATCAAGATTTTGATGATAAAGCATATGACGTCACAATAAGCATTAAACATAAAATGTTTTAGCGACATTATAAACCTAAAAAACCATAATTAACAGTTTAATGACGCTATTTGTTATGCTAACAATAAGAAATAAATTCGGTAAATCATGTCAACAAAACAGTGATCCATAACATCAATCTAAAAAATACCTCACAATAATCGTAGCAATAAAACTAAACTATAACAGTTTAATCATTAATTAATGTGACGACACAGGATATGACATTACAACATAACTAATTGTTTAAGTGACATTATAAACCTCAACAAACTTAATTAAACATTATACAGTTAATTATATGTTAGTATTAAAATACATAAAATTAAAATTTAACTTACAGAAAATTAAGCAAATTAGGTTATTACTTATTAATTAACACTTAATATGATATCATTAACCTACATCACTTAAGCTAGCAGATTAAGCTAATAAAACAGTAATTAGGTTATTATTTAAGCTAACAAACACATATGCAGACTACGGAGGACCAGACGAGATACTCTTGGGTAACGGTAAAAGTCTTTCTATTTCACATATTGGTCAAACAAAAATTAATACATCTCATAGACCACTTAGCTTATGTGTTTCGAGTTTAAGAAATAATTTGATATCTATTGCAAAATTATATAAATCTAACCCGGTTTTTGTTGAATTTTTCCTCTCATTTTCTTGTGAAGGATCTTTGTTGGAAAATGGTAGTTGGTTTCGCTAAATACGATTAGAAATACGTGAGCCTATTGAGGGCACACACGTTAAATACGAAGAGTATGTTTACTTCACGATTTATATTTAAATAGTTATTTAATTAATTACTACACTTCTTTAATTAATTATATATAATATTCTAAATATAGAACCAAGGACTAAACTGAACAAAACCCGAACCTTGTGGGAACCCCTTGTTTGGCCGAAACCCATAAAGGATCTAGAAGGGGTGTTTGTTCGGTTGGGAGAAAAAAAAGGAAGGAGGTGGAGTTTGTTTAATTATAGAATTAAATCAAACTTGGTGAACAAGATTTAGAGTTATTGGGGTGCCTATATAAACACACCCGATATCCCTCATTCTACATTCAATCCTCTCCAAAACCACTCAAGAAATCGGTTCTCTCCCTCTCCCTTAAACCCTAAATCGCCGAAACCCTAAAAGGGTTTATTCGGCTTGAATCGCCTCCCTAAATCGCCTGATTTAGGGATTCCAGCGATTTACCCTAAACCGCGGTTTAAGGGTTTTTCCCATTTTCGCTTGATCTCCCTGCTTGACGATTCAAGGTACGCGTGGTGGTTGTTTGGTGATTCCTCCAATGTGACAAATTAGGGTTTAAACCTTTATTAAGGGTTTCTTTTGTTCGAGTTCAAGAAGAAACGCAAGGCGTGCATTTGTTTTTGAGTAACACGTGGGTGTTTGATCGTGAGGGTAAGACTAGCAATTCTTACATACTTGGTTGACGTGTTTGTGTAAGCAACCGTATAGGCGTTTGTTTTAGACGCTTTTGTATTCAAGAATAATCGCAAAAGGTACGCTTTTCTTATTTAATATGTGTTAACCTACTTGCCATAACTATAAAACATGTTTTTCATGAATACGCTTTCCTTATTTAATATGTGTTAACCTACTTGCCATAATTATGAAACATGTTTTTCATGAATTAAAAAACTGGACGCTCTGGACTCATAGGAGTACGGCTCATCCACTAGAACAAACTATAAGAGATGTTTAAGGAGGATTTTCCTAAAGAACTTAGGTTTTCAATATGCTTCGCACTGACTGCGTTCGATTGGAGTTACCGTGAACTATGACATGTCACTACAGTGTCATTATTAAAGGTTTTTAAAATTAGTGCTACAAAGTTGTTTTCATGCTTCTTTGTACACGCCATTTTATCACTTTTTGTGTATACCCCTATGTGTTAAATTTTAAGTCTATGCCAGCTAACCACGAACACGTGCATTTGGCTTGGCCTCTTTAGTCAGACCTTAGGGTCATTCCAACCCATGGCGAATTTTGCTCATTTGTCAAACTTCTGGCGATTTTTGCACGTTCTTGCTTGGTCGACTTAATTCGAGTATGCTTGGTCAGACCTGGGACCCGAGGCATAAGATGAGAACTAAACATACTCTTGACATTATTACTTGTCGATTAATGTCTTGACCGGTCTCACAAGTCTAAGAGTTGCATTATATGCAATTAACGATCGTCGCTTACCACTTGCTCTACTTGTTTCTTTTTTGTAAATAAAATGGGGAAGAGGTAATGATGTTTTCATTGCTAGTACTTATATTTTGTTCTAGTTGTTATTTGATTCATCTTAAGATTTTATAAATTTCTCCGTATATTAATTAGAAAAACACAAGTATAATGCTTATGCACCACTTTTTATATCGTTTCCAAGTTTCGCTCTTCTGTTACATTTTTATCTATGCATTTTAAATTTTTGGTATAATTAGGGGAAATATTAGCTACAATTTATTATAGCTAATTGGCCACTAATATTTGAGATATATAGGATTACAAATTAAAGTTTTCTCATTATATTTAAACTCAATTTCAATATTTCATTACCCTTTTTCGGTTATGAAACGTTTGAAAGATAAACTATTTTGTGTAACTAGAGAACATTTTGTTTATAGCTACCAAAATAAATGACATCTTGCACTTGTCACGATGTATGAGTTTAAACCGCAGCGAGTAAAGAAATTACTAGCATATTTGCTAGATTTTTTGCTCTTCGGAACTCACATTAGTTCTTAACGTGACTAAATCTACCCTTGTGGCTATGTTAGAACGATAAAGGAGGAATTCAGATGTACTTATATTGAATTAAATGAAAGCATAAATGGCTAGTCCCTCATCAACATAAGTAGAACTTCATATACTCTATTCAATACCTAAGTACATTGCTACTTGTAGGCATTCTAAGAGAATATGAAAGTTAATAAATTGTTATTTGCTTTCTACTAGTAATGTGATAGTTACAATGTTGACAAATCCAATGGGAGCATTACGTTTTTATTACTGAAATGACATTCATGTAATGTTGTAAATTTCAGATGAGAGCTTACTGATTGATTTATTTCCTTGTTAGTCACCCATATATTACGAACCTTTGCTTTGAATAATTCATTACTTTCCATAATGTAAATGACCATTGCTTAAGGAGGGATGGAGTGGTGGTGTAATCCCACTGACTATCAGCGCCACAATCGCTTTCTCTCTCCAAATAAAGATCTCCACATCTAGAACTCAAATTTCACCCCGTAATAAGAACTCACCTTTCAACTAAAACTCACCTTATTCACCTTTTTTTATTTAAATACTTTTATTCATAAACTAAAAAAATAAATATTTACGTAAACGTAAAAGTACGAAATTAAAAAAAACGTTAACGAAATTAAAAACTTAAACGATACATAGATAAATTAAAACGCAACGATACATAGATAAATTAAAACATAAGAGAAAACTACACATTTTGACACTATTTTTTTTTTTTTTTTACAGGGTATAAACCAACTTTTGGTACATTTGTTAAAACATTTGCGGGTTTTAAGCCAAAACCGAGTAATCCATTTCACATTTGGCCAAATCTAACAATTTTGGTTCCACTATTTGAGCCAAAACCCGAGTATCCATTTCACATTTTGAGCCAAATCAGATTAACGAAGTCTGTTACTGAATTTGGCTCAAATGTGAAATGGATACCTCGAGGTTTGGCTTAAAAAAACCGCAAATTTTTAAAAAAATGGACCAAAAGTGTTATACCCGGTAAAGATAGTGGACCAAAATTGTAGTTTTCTCAAAACATAAACTAAAACTGCAAGTTATATTTCGCCTTGATTTGTGCCCTTATTGCATCCATAGCCAATCGCTGCTCCCCGCTCAAGTGTTCGTATGGCTGGAGATATAACCTCATGTCTTCTTGTTGTGCTCGATACTCCGTAGCTGCAATCTCTCATTCACGACATTCGACCTCCCTCCTTTTGAGCTCCATAAATTTTTCGCGTTGTCCCTGCCCTCTGGTCGTCGAATTTCCTGCACATCATCTTCATCGTCAACAGTATTATTCAAATTAATACTGAGTACCAGGGAATCTGCGTCTTGAACGAAACTAGATCAGTTTGTTTGTGCCTCTTGCCCTACTTCCTTGAGAACCTTGGTTGAGTTTGAAAGGCTATCTCTTGAAATTGGGGTCTATCTTTTAAAACTTCCTAACAATGACGAAAATTTAAAGGGGACGTCCACACCCAGCTTGATAGTGACATTGCCTTTCTTGATTGTAATCTTCGTACTTAGGCTCTACTCTCTTGCGCCATACGCATGTCGGTACTGTATATACCACAAAACCGAACCACGACAGGTCGACACCAAATTTTCCATTTTCCATAACATTTCATTCGTACCGCTCGTCCTTCCTATTTTGTTTTGCTCCTAATGTATCCATAACTCAACCACAAACATATGCAATCTTTATTACTCGTGTTACACGCTCGCTGTTTTCAGAAATGCACGACATCCTTTAGCCAACACAATTTTCTTCCTCAGTTGTCTACGCAGTCTGCCGGGGGTGCATCATCGGTTTGAAACCTACTCTTTTGGCGGTTGAGGGTTGGCCTTCTTCTTCTTCGTTGGTTGAGGTTCGCGGACTTGTTTATTCCGAAGGATTCGTGGGGATTGTTATCCTTGGGTTCTTGCCCAGCAAAACCAGTGTTATCTTGAAAAGAGTCTGAAAATTGAGGCGAGTACAAGTCTCCGATCGGAAATGCATTAATCGGAGACAAGGGTGGATTCGTACGTGGTTGTGATGACGAACCACCCATTTGATTTTGTGAGACGTGTCTTTGTGGCTAAATAGAAACGAGGAGGTTGGACGATGTACTCATGAACGCGTTTGGTGTTAGGTTGTGATCCGTAACCGTGTAAATACAAGTATTGGTTTCGGGTCCGGTGCCTTGGTGTCGGGTTTGGGTGTTATGGTTGTTTTGGGTATGGTTGGTTTGTAGTATGAATTGTGGTCGTAATAAGTTCATTTTTCGTGATGAGGGTTTCGGGAGCGTAAACGTGTCATTCGGGTGTCGGTGGATTGCTTCGTTGGAGTTTCCTATGGTTGACGTTTATTGGGTCGAGGAGTGTTTTGTTGAGACATTTTTTTGAATCTAAATTAGAGTGTGAAATGTGTTTAGAGAGATTGTATATAAATTGGAAGAGTTGTGTTTTAAAATTGGTGAAATAGTGAGTATTTATAGCTAAAAAGTAGGGTTTTAAAAAAAAATTAATAAGTACACCAACGGTATTTTATAAAAACAAAGGGAGGCCCCACCATTTTCATAAACTCACATACAGTGACGTAACTACCTAGCAAGCCAAAAAATCAGATGATAACTCACCACCAATATTGGCAACTCCCCCACCTAGGTGAGTTTTGGACCGGCGAGGTGTCAGCGCGTGACTTCCCTACATTCATCCTAGGTGAGTTTCAAACCACTCGTCCAGCCTCTAAGGAAAATTGCATGTTATTTTATTAGATAAACGTTTCCACTTTCTGGTGTTACTTTCCGAATACGTTATCTATAGATAATAATCCACAATTCCATTTATTTAAACGTAATGTTAATAAAACTACTTGTAATATCTATGACATTTTCATATTGTTTACACAATAAAGCACATGTGTGTGATGTTTGTATATAATATGATGTTGTACCTTAAACAAGTGGAGAAGAAATCTCAAAGGTGATGTGCAAGGAAAAATAGTTATTATTTTATCTGACCGCAAGGTGAAAAAAGCTAATAAATCATTCTTGGGACTTAAATCTTTACAAGTTGTTTGTGTGCCCTATTACATTCAAATGTATGATAATAATGTAAAGCTAATTCAACATTTTACATACTATTTTTAGTCAATAGTAGTTGGTTAAATTATATAATAAATTATGAAGTATTAAATTAACTTGAAATTACTATTAAACTCAAGAGTTTGCGTTCATAATTCCTTAGTTTAGAATAATTATGTTCTTGATACGACATAATTATAAAGTCCTTGAATTAATTAATGACTGATAACATAAAGTAAGTAGTAAAATGGTTATGTCTTCTTGTTAACACATAAACATGAGGTCCTTGAATTATTCAAAGACTTATAGTGTATACTTGACATGTTCTGTTTTCTTGTAAACACATGAACATATAATTCTTGAACAATTCTGTCTTCTTGTGAACACGTGAACATAGGGTTCTTGTATTATTCAAGAAATATACACTATAGCATGCACTTGGTTCTGCAATACTGAATATGCAATTTGGCTCGACCTAATTGACAAGTATTTAATCCAAAGAGATTAAGTTATTAAGGTAATTATTATGGTGTGCTCAACATTCTAATGATCATTGAATACACATTATTATGGTATGTCTAATGTGTTGAAACAAGATATTTTCCTATTGTTTGATTTGTGATACTTAAATGAATCTACCTCCAAATCAATCAAGGTTAGAATTTTGCATGTGTCATGGATACACTCAATACAGTTTCAACCTAGAAGGTATTCAAGAATTATATGGGCATTGGGTGGAATCACATATATGTCTTGATTTAATGTTTACTAAAATTTGTTAAAAAAAATAAAAATCTTATGAAAGAATATTATATAACAAACTGAGATTGAGAACTTATATGTGTTTTTGTGTTTCCCAATAAAGATTAATTCAAGTGTTGCTTAATCACATTAGTATGTTGGAATTTTCTTTATTACAAAAGTAGGTGGGAGCATCTGCAATCTTGATGTGATTCAGCGAACAAAAATACGTTGCTTCTAAATCTTACTTGTGAATGTCAATATAAGGTTAAACATGAAAATGTCGAAGAAAGGTATATGTAACTCTCATTCATAAATTCCGCATAGGACTGCCTCTATCTACTGGAATGATATTTAATATCAATGCTGTGAATGCTTAAGTTATGAGGGTAATAATTTAACCTTCTAACTATTACGGATGAATATCCACATCGTTGAATATGATAAATATCTTTGAAACTATGAATGAAAAGATGTAGTCCTTAAAAGACAATCAATGTTTGAGCTTGGTTGATCTTTCGACCAAACTGTAAATGTAGGTAAGAATGACTTTCTTTTGAAGAAAGGCTCATAAGGACAAAATTGTATACATATTAATGCCTGACTGATGACAAGAGGTTTTTATCTTACTCAAGTAATTGACTATGATTAAATCTTTCTTTTCTACATGCATTAATTATATAAAGATAACTAATTGTCATACAGGTTTTCTTGAATCTGCAATATGGCGAATTAAGGATCATAACTCTTTCCTTAATGATTACCTTGCGAGGACGATGTGTAATCAAAAGGGTTAATGAGTCTATATTTGTAATATGACAATTAAGTTTTATAACTCTTCATTTATGATTATCTTTGCGACGGTGTGTAATCAAAAGGGGTTATGAGTTTAAAATAAATATTTATAAAGTTATTTCAAGATATTAGAATCCCAAGTGTGGATTGAATCATTGCATCTAGGAGTAAGATCATAAGTTTAATTACATTATGATTTCTGATTAAATTAAGATAACTCATGAGTACACTGACATCAAGTGGGAAGCACCTATGATTTTTACCTCTAAAAATTCATATGTTGTGTAAACATATTGAGGCATCATTTCCATCTAAGCATAGATGTTAATCCTTGAGATTGGATTGAAACTTTACTTGGGAATTTAGGGAATAGAACAAACGACCTTGGAATAAATGTTTAATGAAATCAACAATATGCGGAAATAAAGTCTAACACAATGCAATACATCATTGAAGCAAGTCTTAAATGATATATTTCACTTGAGATAATTTAATACATGGATGGGAAATTATGTTTTTTAACAAAGGAGTCATCATGTATATCTTATATTGTATATGAGACTGGTTGTTACTTTTGTATAAGAGTAAGATGAGCTAACAACAACAGTATCTAATTGAGAGTGATTTAGTTGACTGTTAAAACAAATGTTTACAAATTATATAAGGCATAGTGTTGTTTGTGTACACACGATGCTAGAGAATAATCAATCCTAGTTAAAGTAGGATTTCATCTTTTATGATAAATCTACTAACTAGATATGCTCAGCTAAGAGCCAATGAATTGAATTACACATTAAAGAATAAGGAATACTTTTTACAAGAGTTAAGAAATTGTAAAGATGACTGTCTGAGATAGGTATGTTGTTGACTTCAAATACCCCATTAAAGGTGTTGTCACATTTCCATACTATGATACTTGAAATAGTATGCAAATAAACATATGACACTCATCATATCATTCAAATCCTTCACAAATGTGTTAATTTGAAACAAGTATTCAGAAAGTTTACTCAGATAACTATTTAGCTGTCTTGTAAAGAAAGAGTTGAGAATGTTGAGGAACATTGGACTTCACAACTTGCTAATGTAGTTTCATGCATATCCTATTTTAGTTTTGGTTTTAATTAGGATTGGTAGAACAAGTTTTAATTTTTTAATGAATCGAATTACTTGGTTATTGATATTCAATCAATTAATAATTGTTATCCTTATATTATGCATGTTTAATCATTGAATGATTTTATTCATTCTAAATATGCTCTCATTCGTTGGTTAACAATATTGGAATATTGTTTTGTAAGGCAAAAATGGTGTGTTGGTTATATTCTTTGAATATATGGATTGTTCCCACCAAACTTATATGTATTCACAAGGGATGCATATTGGATACCCCAACTTTCGAACATTTACTTTTGGATCTTTGTCATGAGTAAAATGTCGAAAATGGTTTAATAAGTCATCCTTAGACTTGAGATACAAAGCAAGTTCTGTATGTGTGGATAATCCACTTTTTTGGTCTAATAAGTCAAACGTTAATCTGAATAAGGTATTGTAGTCTTAAAGATATCGTGGAAGTGATGAGAAAACAATCAACATCACAACACTTTTAGTCTATAAAGCATTTTGTTCCTCCAATTTGTTATGTGTTTGATGATACCATTGGTGCCTCCCAGAATTATCAGTGATTGTGTGGCCGCACCTAAATGTAATTCAAGAGATTCTGGTTACGTTTGGTAGACGGAATTAATTCTTATAACGAGAAACTAAATGGGTTTTAAATTAAACTTTATGGAATAGTTAGGTTTACATTTCCATGGTTTAACGGTATCTAGAACTAAAAGGATGATAAAAGCAAGTAATAAACTAACCATTATAAGCTGAGATTGTTCTTGAAACTTTATCTCATGTATTTCTAATTTAAAGGTAATTGTGTGTGTTTGCTAGACGTTGTCAATTATCAGTATATCTGCAGCGTGCTACTCCGACTCCTAAGTGGGCCGATGTTCGGAATATGTTTGTCAGGTTTCGCAAGTTATACGTTAAAATATGCAAGCTATTGGGGGACACACGCGTTAAACACTTTGAGTATGGTTTTACTTACGATAATATTTAAATGATAATTATTTTACCGTTACTTGTTTTAACTAGGTGTTACGATTTATTTAAATTATAAACTACCGGGACCACATTGACAAAACCCGAACCCTATGGGATTGCTTATGATTGGAACGTCCCCTATAGGATTTTAGAAGGGTGTTTGGTTTAATTTTTAGAGATAAGGAATAAAGGAAGGAGAAAAGATTTGTGATATATATGAAAAGATACCTATCTTGTTCCAAAAGCTTTAGGGTTGGGTGCCTATATAAACCCCCACCCTAAACCTCATTATTCACTCATTCATCACAAATCAAATCCCTTCACAATAAAAAATCACACAAGATTTTATTTTCCCTCTCTCCCAAAAAAACCCTTATGACCAAAAATCCCTATACTCTTACGGGTATGTGTCAGGACGTTTTGTTCTATTTAAACCAATCGAAACCTAACCCTTTAGGGTTTTTCGGATTTTCTCTACACTTCTATGCTTAACGTATTGTAGTTTTGTGTTTCTACTGCTCGACGGTAACACAAAAAATTTTGTAACTTTTTTTTAGTTTAAGTGTGATTCAAGAATTAGGGTTTTTTGATTTAAACCCTTATTTATGGTTTTTGTTCGATCGCCACAAAGTTCCCACTCAAAGGCGGTGCGTTTGGTTCGTACGATTCAAAACAAGGTGTTTGGTTTCGTGAAGGTTGACTAGCAATCAACTCATAAATCGGTTGACGTACTCATGTTGTCTATTTGTGAGTAAACCGTATTTAGATGGCAGTAATTTAACTGCTTAACTTGTTTCAATATCAAGATCAAGAGGTAAGTAATTATTTATTTTTATGTTATAATTAATTACTTTATTATGTGTTAATCTATATGTTAAAATTTGATTCATTCCGCTGCGTACTCATAGCTAATTGGTTACCATGTTTGTTAAATTCCCATACAGTGGCATTCACGAGGTCTACTCGTTGGCATTAGGGTTACACTTATTGAATTATATCATGCACTTGGCTTGTTACACGCCTAGATTTAATTCATATGTCTGATCTGCTGCGCTTAGTATTTTTATTTAATGTTTTCTTGCAAATATGGCAAAGATTATGCAAATCCTTGCCATAATTAAATAAAATTTGTAGATCTAGATCTTGAAATCTTAATGATTGCTAAAAAGAATAAAATTAAATTGTTAATTTAGTATATTTGTTTCCTTTTATAAAAGATCACACTACATATATAAAAGATCTTGATTTTATTTATGGTAACTAAAAACCTTTACTTTTGGAAACTAGATCTTTTTATATATTTAGTCTGATTTTGTTTACTTTTCCGGCTATAAGACCCACTCAATCACTTTCGTGATGGAATGAGGCATCTAGCACATTGTGAAAATCTTGTGAGGGTCTTATGATTCTCCAATTGAGGAAGACTCACTTGAGAACTCGGATTTACATGTTTACTTGTTATTTAATGTATCTTTTGTCTGTAGTCTTTTTGTGATTAATATTGTTTCTAGTTTACCGCCTAATTTTGTTATGTAATACAGACTAATACTAGAGAAATGTGTTATGTAAAACTAGTCTATTAATTACACGCATCAATACATGTTCATTGTGACCTATTATTTGTTTCGTGCAAAACTTGTTTTTGAGAAAATTAATATAAGTACTTTAACTATGAAAAACTTAATTTCAAGTATTAGTTAAAAATGGCACGCTATGGACTCATGGGAAAGTACGACTCATCCACCAGGAAAAACTATAAGAGAGTTTAAGGACACGAAGTGGTCAAAATTCCTAAAGAACTCAGGTTTTTATCATTTCGCTTCGCTGCTGGACATGTTTCTATGATTACTTTGTGAGTATCGATTGGAGTTACCATAAACCCATGGGTTTGTCATACAGTGTCATTATTAAAGGTTTTAAAAATTAGTGATAAAAAGTTGTTGCATGATTCTTTGTACACGCCATTTCCTCAATTTATGTGTATACCTATTGTCGTTATATATTTAAGTCATGTGCCAGCCAACAAGAACACGTGCATTTGGCTTGGCCTCTTTGGCCAGACTTTAGGGGTCATTCCAAACCCATGGCGAATTTTGCTCACTAGTCAGACCTCTGGCGATTTTTGCACGTTCTTGCTTGGTCGACTTAATTCGAGTATGCTTGGTCAGACCTTGGACCCGAGGCATAAGATAAGAACTAAACATGCTCTTGACATTATTACTTGTCTACTAATGTCTTCACCCCGGTCTCATAAGTCTAAGAGTTGCTTTTTTATGCAAATAACGCTCGTCGCTTACCTCTTGTACTACTTGTTTTCTCACTGGTCAGACCTCTGGTTACCAAGTAGGAGGTCAAGTTGGATCTTAGTCTTAATTAGTAAATTAATTGGGTAGTTAATTCTTTTAAGAATTTAATTATCGAAAATACTAAATTGAACTTTCTATGTTCTGATTAATTGTATTTTTGCAACATAATTCGTAAACGAAAGTTTGTTTTCTTTAAAAGACAAACATAGTCTCTTTTCCTAGTAAGAAAAGTGAGACATTACTTCTATCTATCCTCATTGGTTGACAAGAATTAGATAGGATTACAATTGAAAATTTTCAATTACAATTAAACTCATTTACTGTCTTTCATTACCCTTCTTTTCGGCTTTGAAATAATTGAAAGATAAAATATTTTGAGTAACTAGAGAACATTTTGTCTATAGCTACCAAATATATATGACATCTTGCACTTGTCACGATGTATGAGTTTAAATCGCAATGAGTAAAGAAATTACTAGCATATCTGCTAGGTATTTTTCTTAGACTCATATTATTCCTTAAGGTGCTAAATACCCTTGTGGCTATGTAGACAATAAAGGAGGAATTGCATGCTTATATTCAAGTTAAAAGAGAGCATGAATGGCTAGTCCCTCATCTACACAAGTAGAATTTCATATTCTCTGCACAATACTTAAGTACATTGTTACTTGTAGGCATTCTAAGAGAATAGGAAAGTAAATAAATTGCTATTTGATTTCTACTGGTGATGTAACACTTACAATGTTGACAAATCCAGTGGGAGTTTTGCATTTTTAATACTTAAATAACATTCTTGTAATGGTGTCAAATTCAGTGGGAGCTACAAGATTTGTTTCCTTGTTAGTTGCCCATATTATTTCTAGCTTGCTTTGAAATAATTAATTACTTTCCGAATATGAACAAACACATGTTTAAGTAAGAT
The DNA here is from genome assembly GCA_026074375.1 of Tanacetum coccineum. Lineage (NCBI taxonomy): Eukaryota > Viridiplantae > Streptophyta > Magnoliopsida > Asterales > Asteraceae > Tanacetum > Tanacetum coccineum. The sequence continues at coordinate 67,689 of BQNB010004346.1, read as the reverse complement.
TGCATTTTATTCTATATGATAACAAGTTCCATATCTGAGGTTGCTTTCCGAAATGTTATCTATAGAATAATAATCCACAATTCCTTATTAAACATTATAGTTTGAAATCTGCTTGTAATATCTATGACACTATCATATTGTTTATACAATTGAGCGCTTGTCGTATTGTTTGTTTACCTTAGATAATGTTGTCCCGTACACAAGTGGGAGAAATCTTAAATGTGTGCAAGGAACAACATATAACAATATGATTATTGGTTTCTCTTGACCGCAAGGTAAGGAAGCTAATCAATCTACTAGGACTTAAACACGAAGGATGTTTGTTGCCCTATTACATTAAAAGTCAAAGATATAATATAAAACTACTTCATCTAATTGACTACATGATTTAGTCAATATAATCATGGTTAATGATAATAATCATGATTTTGAAGTATGAAATTAACTTGAAATTACTATTGAACTCAAGAGTTTGCGTTCATGATTACTTTAGTTAGTATAATTATGTTTACTTGCTAAGACATAATTATAAAGTTCTTGAATTTATCAATGACTCATAACATAAAGTAAGTAGTTGAATTGTTATGTCTTCTTGTTAACACATTAACATGATGTCCTTGAATTATTCGGAGACTTGTAACGTATAACTTGACATGTTCTGTTTTCTTGAAACACATGAACATAGAGTTAACATGAGGTCCTTGAATTATTCAAAGACTTATAATGTATAATTGACATGTTTTGTTTTCTTGTAAACACAAGAACATGGAATTCTTGAATTGTTTTGTCTTCTTGTGAACACATGAACAAAGAGTTCTTGCTTAATTCAAGAAATATACATTATAGCATGCACTTGGTTTTAAAATACTTTGTATTCAATTTGGCTATAGGGAATTCTGATGGAGTCTCACAATTCCAATACTCATAGAATACCACATTATTATGGTATGTCTATTTTGTTGAACATAAAAAATATTTTCATGATTGTTTGATTTTTGTTAACTTTAATTTGGCTTTATCTCTAAAATCGATCAAGGTTAGAATTTTGCGTGTATCATGATACACTCAATATAGCTTAAACCTAGAAGGTATTCAAGACATTATCTATTTAAGGATTAGGATGGATCTCATTATGTCTTGATTAAAGTTTTAAAATTTGTTAATATCTTATGAAACATATTATTAACAAGCTAGAGATAAGAATTGTAAAATGCATTTTGTTGTCCCATTTAAGAACAATTTATTGTTGCTTAAATACTTAGTATTTAGAGAATTATCTCTAATTACAAAAGTAAGTAGGAACATCTATAAATCTTGAAGATATTCAAGAACAAAATACATAACTTTCTGAATTCACTTGCTGATGTCATACTAAGGTTAAACATGAAAATGTCAAACCAAAGTATAATGTAACTCTCATTCGTAAATCCAAGAGGATACATCATCAATAGAATGATATTTTAATATCAATGCTGAGTGTAACACCCCCAAAATGGGTCGCAGCGGAATAAGGATCCGGGGCGTGTTACTTCAAGATCAACAGCACAAGATATATATAAGAACGACACAAAAGTCGTTTAGATTGATACATTGGATTTAAATAAAAGACATATTACAAAAGCTTATAGCTTTACTTGTTCTTTGTTTAATATTACAAAATATGACATAGATTTCCCAAAACATGATGCACATAGATCTTTAACAGTGCAATCCAAAACATAATCCAATGCATCCTTGGCACCTCGTGCCTATTGACCTCCTGAAAACATTGCTTAAAACGTCAACAAAAATGTTGGTGAATTCATAGGTTTAGGTATTTAAATTATGCAGGACCGCAAGACTTTCCCGTGATGTTACAACATATGCCAACAATCACAAAACCAGATTACTGTTGCACTAAGCTCATGGACACGAAGCTAAACCTATTATTTTGCTATTTTAGCAGTTAATTTTGCACGTACAGATGTTGTAATACCGCAACATCTAAGTTTCCGAAAAAGGTCAAGTTCGTTCCCAGTGATAGATAATAAACCCAAAACGGGGAGGTTAATCCCAATAGGTTATTTATAATATTCGCGCTCACATAATGTTATTAACAAACTACTTCTATGCAATTGACAGTTCATTGATATGGACTCTGCGAGGGTTATCGTACTTAGGCAAACACATAATCAAATACTTTAAAACACTTGAGTCCAATTTATAAAACAAAGCATGTTCTCACCACCAAATAATTAGTAAATCAGTATAATGGTAAAAGTGGGTATGAAATCACCTTTGAGTCCAGATAGTCCAATAATCACAAGATAAAACGTCACGCATGACGATAAATGCAACCTATTTAAAATTAAGGTCGTATAAGTACTTGAGTACTTTATTTAATAACATTGAATATAATCTTATAGTTGTTACATCGTACTATTGTTCGGGCTATCATAATTAAAGAGGTCATGACATGACGTACGAGGAGTTTAGGACACTTTAAATCGTAATCAACAACTCGTCATACGCCTTCCGATGAGGCCTCATTATGAAACTCCTAGAATTATAGCCACTTGATAACCACTCATATTCTATATAGAATAAGCACCGACTAATCGTTAGTAAAATTTATATTTATAAAGTGAAAACGTTTATTAAAATATAATTTCGTAAATTATGACCTAATTTGGTTCCTTTCCCTTCTTTCATTTTAAGCCCGTTGCTCGAGTTTCTTAGTCTACGTCTTCGTAGTATGACGCAGTGATCTAATATTTACATTTTTTATTTAAGTTTTAGAATTTCTGCGATGAATATTGTTTTTACTATTACAACAGCTATATATTAGTTTTTAGTTTTAATTAGCGTAAACTTTTTAATCGTAATAACTTATTCGTTTAATCCCGATTTTAGTGATTCTTCGAGTTCGTCTTTGGTTATTATAAGATTGTATTATATTTTATAAAGTTATCCGCTGATGAATTGTACTTTTTACCTGTTCTTAGTTTATAAATTTAATTTTATAAACTTTAATTCTCAAAATAGTCGTAGTTTATTGGTTATAGTTCCGTTTTTAGCGATTCTTTCGAGTTCGATCTCGTAAATTAACATGTTATATCATTTATTAGTTTGTTTTTAAATGTAAGTTGCCCGTCAATGAATAGTAACTTTTATAAAAATAGTTTTATAAAAGTATTTATAGTGTTAAATCGTAATGAACGTTATCTTTTTCGTTATAATCGGTTTTTATGTTTTCTTATCATTTCGGAATCGTCACGAGACGTATTATTATTATATTATATCAAAACCTACTGTCTAAAATTCGAATTAAAACAGCCCCTAAGTATTCATGTATATTTCTTTATAAAAACCTTGTTTTATGTATTAATTAATTTAGTAGTTTACTATAAAAACTCTTATAACCATATTTTACATATGTGGTACTTATAATAATGTCCAAGTTCATCCATAGTCCTTGTAAAGTCATTGTAACAAGTTTTAACAATTTATTTCATTACTTTCATATGTGAAGATTTAGTAATCTTATAAAACCCTAATTTTAACCTAAACATGTTTATACTTAAACCATATGTTAACATACTTTTATATTTACTTTTCCATGATATATATAACCATATGACATAAGAATAAGTGCATAAAATCATAAACATAAATAATAACTCATTTTACATATTAAATGTCCTTTGTGGTGTATTTAGCCATATTTAACATATAACACATATATTATAAGAAGTAAAGTATAAAGGATTTAGAAGACCTTAGAGATGATGTAAGAGATGATAAATAACGTTCTAAAACGTGTTTAGATTCAAACTAAGCTTACAGATATAAACCTAGATTAGGTTTGAACCCTATCTTTCCCTTTTCTTCCTTAAACCTTGCAAATGATGAACCAATGCTTGCAAACACCTTAGTATGCCTTAGGATTGATGTGTAAAGGGTTGTATGGATTGTATAAAAATTTTGTATGGTTTGATTATATGAGCTTATTTGGCCGTGAGCTATAAGAGGAAGAGGAAGAGAGTTTTTGTGATTTATTGCTAAGTGTTTAAGAAAGGAAGAGTGCATGCATGCTATATATAGTCAAAATATCTTACTAACCTAACCATGGTTACTTTCTAACCCTTGCACAAGGTTAAGTTGCCAAGTGGTTCATGGTGTAAGAGTTTGTTCCTTAGATATTTCTTAAATATCTAGATATTATGGACATGTTGTTAACTCTTGGTTCTATCCTCAAAATTTCGGCATATATACATATATGTGATGTTATTTTTATTATTTTGGGTATTGGGTATAATCGTGGGTATTCGTTTAAGCGTAGTTAGGTTTTGGTGCTTCCGGGAATGCCGAAACGCGTTTTATTGCGAAACGTAAGCATTTTACGTAGCCAATAAAAATAAGATGAACAAAGTCATTAATTATCCTTATAATAATCATATAACACTTGCTTGATGTAAACATTTAATCGTTTAATGCCCGTTTACATTGAATGATCATTTTTAGTTTACGCGATTTAACTTAACGTTTACGGTTTAAGAGCAAACGCGTAAAACCCTAAAAATAAATTGTGAATTACATAATGTCATACAATGACCTAAAACACGAGGTGTTATAGTCTCCCCCGGTTAGCTGAGCCTTGTCCTCAAGGCTTAAGACGCAGCACTTGACGACGGCCCGGTCTTTGAGAACAGATGTGGGTATTTCTTCCGGAATTGATCTTCGCGTTCCCATGTAAACTCTGGACCTCTCTTGGAGTTCCATCGAACCTTGACTAATGGGATACGGCTTCGCTTCAACCGTTTAACTTCACGATCTGTGATCTCTATAGGTTCCTCGACAAACTGAAGCTTGTCATCAAAATGAAGTCCGTCTAACGGAACGGCTAAGGGTTCGTCGGCATGACACTTCTTTAAGTTGGACACGTGAAATGTATTATGAACTCTGCTCAGCTCCTCAGGAAGCTCGAGCTTGTATGCAACGTCTCCAACCCTTTTTATTACCTTGAAAGGTCCAACAAACCTGGGATTTAATTTCCCCCGTTTGCCAAAACGTACAACCCCTTTCCAAGGCGAAACCTTGAGCATCACTTTATCTCCAACTTCAAACTCCATCGGCTTACGCTTCAAATCAGCGTAGCTCTTTTGCCTATCACGAGCGGCTTGCATCCTTTGCTTAACTTGAATGATTTTCTCAGTCGTCTCTTGTACTATCTCTGGACCGGTGAGTTGAACTTCTCCAACCTCAGCCCAACAAACAGGCGAACGACATTTTCTACCGTAAAGTGCCTCAAAGGGTGCAGCCTTAATGCTAGCATGATAACTGTTATTGTATGAAAACTCGACTAATGGCAAATGTTTAACCAACACATTTCAAGTCGATCACACAAGATCTAAGCCATATATTCGTGAGTTTGTATGTACTCTAGCTTTGTCGTCAGTTTGCGGATGATATGCCGTACTCATATCTAAACTTGTACCCAAAGCTTTCTGAAGTGACCTCCAGAAATTTGATGTGAACCTAGGGTCACGATCACAAATAATCGAGACCGGTAATTTCCATGTCTTAGTTTACTCTCCTTTAGGTAATCCTCGATAGTTCTCTAGAGGGTCAGTTTCTTTATGGTATAAAGATTGCGGACTCGAAAGTCGGTCAACGATTACCGAATGGTGTCTTTCCAATTGTGTGACTTAGGAAGCTTTGTGACAAAACCCATCGTGATATTGTCCCACTTCCATTGAGGTATCTCGGGTTGAACCAACAAACCCGATAGTCTCTGATGTTCGGCCTTGACCTTTGCACAAGTCAAGCACTTACTAACATAGGTGGCAATTTCAGCTTTCATATTGGGCACCAATTATAGCTTCTTTACGTCCTGATACATTTTCTCAGAACCTGGATGGATAGAATACTTCGATTTGTGGGACTCGTGCATGATCATAGTCCGCAAATCGCCATAACAAGGTAACCAACTCCTGCCATTGAGCATAGGGGTTCCATCCGTACGAGGTTCCCAACTTTTCGTCTAATTGCCTCTGGATATTTAGCAATTTTCATTCTGCATACATCCAACATCCTCATTCTGTGTTTCTGGTTTCCGTGCTTCAGTTGAGCATTCATGATTTGCTTAGGAAGATCCAAGTAATAGTCATGACTAGTGCTCGAACTCTTAAGGTGGTCTAGTTCTTTCCTGCTCAAAGGCTTCAGTAATGACATTTGCCTTCACTGGGGTGATAACGAATATAGCAATCGTAATCACTAGAACTCTAACACATCAGGCGTTGTTCCTCATGTTAAATTCCTTCTGTTAAGAATATGTTTGTTTAACTCTTATGATCAGTGAACACTGTACACATGGTACCATTACAGATAGTGCTCCAAATCTCAGAGCGAACACTACTGCTCTAAGTTCCAGACCATGAGTAGTTTAGTTTTTCTCCATGGATCTTTAACTGCGTGATGCATAAAGTAAATAACCTTTTTCCTTTGCATCAACAAAGCGACCACCCGTTCTTTGAAGAATCCTGTATACGAATAAAAATCATTCCTTTCCTTTCGGGGTAAAAGCCAGAATTGGATGCATACACTACTTCTGCTTAATACGGAACGCTGCCTCTTGTTTGTCACCCCACTTAAACTTGACCTTCTTTTGAGTGAGCTTGGTCATTGGTTTGGCGATCTTTGAAAACCCTTCAATGAATCGTCGATAATACCCAGCAAGACCTAAAACTGACGAATCTCCGTTGGTGTCTTAGTGAGATGCCAATCTTTAACGGAGTCGATCTTGGTGGTCTACGGTGAATGCCTTTATTATCAATCACGTGATTGAGGAACGTGCTTTGGGAATCCCATAATTCACATTGGAAAATTTTGCATTATAACTCCTCTTTCTTCACAACTCCCAATATTATCTTCGATGTTCTTCGTGCTCTTGCTGTTCTTGATTAGATCAATTATCGTCAATAAAGACAATTACGAATTTGTCCAGATAAGGTTTGCACACTCGGTTCATGAGGTCCATAAACACAGCAGGTGCGTTGGTCAAACCAAACGGCATAACTTGGAATTCTAATGTACTTATAGGGAAGTTCTGAAGCAGTCTTCGAGTTTTCTTCTGTCGAACCCTCAATGGTTGATAAACCTGAACTGAGGGTCGATCTTTGAGTAGACACTCGACCTTGAAGTTGATCAATTAAGTCATCAATTCTTGGTTGGGATATCGGTTCTTCCTGTTAGTTTGTTTTTAGTTCCCGATCATCTATGCACATCCGTAACGATCCATCTTTTATTCTTGCGATAGAAATGGAGATCCCATGGTGACGAACTAGGTCTTATAAAGCCTTTGTCGAAAGCCTTGTAGTTGTTCCTGCCAATTCTTTCATTTCTGTGGGGCCAATCGATAAGGTGCTCGTGCTACAGGTGCAGCACCAGGTACTAGATCGATGTGAAATTCATCTTGTCTGGTAGGTGGAAGGTGGCAAGTCCTCGGTAATACTTTGGGAAATTTTTGACGATCGGTTACATCTTGCAATTGCTTCTTCTTCGACTTGTCTCCAGTCTCCTGATGGTAATATGTGCCAATAAGACGGTGACATCCTTGTAGCAGATACTTTTCTGGCCTTGGTGCACGGTTGATGTTTAATGAGTCCCGCGTTATTTCTACTTCTGTCTCTTGAAAATTTAAGATTTCGCTCCCTAGGGAATACTGAACGATCTTTTAGAACAGTAAATACACGGCTGGTATTTCGTCTAACCGGCCATGACAATTTTGTCGTCATCAGTACCATTTCAAACGGGGCATTTTTTTTTTTAAGTCGACGTGAAACGGGATGTTCAGAGAATTTACGGGCACCCAGTAATACCGTTTTACCCAAATGATTCTCCCATCAGCTAATTCAAACAAAAAAATGTTATTAACCTTGGATCTAAAGTAGTGGAGGCTATATTAATTCAAGGTACTTAATTGAGTGTCCACAAAAATTCTATCAGAACCAGTAATCAAACATAAATGGCAGCACAAACGGTTATTTAGGAGAAAGTAACCGTCAACTACGTGGTTGTTTGGGTTTGCCTGCACTCCACTGCATAAGCCTGGCTATCACCGTTAACATTGCTGATTCTTGTTTCTTCACTGGGGGCTGTATTACTGACAGTGGCTGGTGCCCCTCATCAAGTAACGATGGCATTGGTATTTGCCTTGGGCTCTTGGGTTGTTGTTGTTACGGGTTTGTTGGTTGTTATTGTTATGCAGTTGTTGTTGTTGTTGGTATGCGTTGTTGTTGTTGTTATTTGGCAGTTGAGGCCGGATCCTACAGTCCTTGGCCAGGTGGACCAAGAGCTTCTTGCAGTTAGTGCATGTTGTATACAAGGACGTAAGGGTTGAAGTAGTTACACTTGGGACATCGAGGTTTAGTCCCTTATATCGGTTTCTTGTCTCTGTTCAGGAAGCATAAGCATGCTGTGTTCTGCCTTTGTTTTGTTGTGTTTGGTATTTTCGCGGTGTGTCTTCAAATCTTCCTATTGTTTTGCCTGTCTCTCAGCTTGAGTGTTATTTCTCCTATTCATCAATTCGGTCGCATCTCAATTGCACTATGAATGGTTTTCGGCTTCGATGCCACTTCTCTTGAGTAGATAGGACAGGCATCCACCGACATACCTTTCAATTTTTGTCTGTCTCTTCAGATACATCATGTCACAAAGCTATGCTATCTCATGGAAGCGTTGGTTGTAGGCTACCACATTCGGTGCTTGTACTTTTTGGTTTCACATTTTGCCTCTATCGTTGGATTTCATTCCTCGGTCACAATATTTTGTTGTACAGCTTATTTTTAAGTCTGAACAACGTTATTGCGTATGCGTCCTATTTAGTCACTGTCTTGCATGTGAGTTTCGCCACCATGTTAGAGCAGTTCCATAAGAGTACAAGTGGCAACTTCTTTGATTTATCAGATGGTTTTTTTTACCGTTACTTATGCGAAACACGGTTTCCATCCTCTCGAACCACTGGGTCAAGTCGACCACTCTTCTGTACCCCTGAAGAATAAGGGTTGACCATTTCTTGAAGTCTTGATACGGTGCACTCCCGATAATAGCGCGTTTCATTTCTTCTAACACCGGTTCCCGAGATATGGCTATCATCGCCTTTTCGGGTCGTTGCAGTGACTGCAGCACAGCTGTGACACCCTCGTCGATCATGGCATGAAGTTGGGCATGGTGAGAAGTGGTGGTAGTTGGAGTCTGTGTCTGGTGGGGGCGTTGTACCTGGGTTTAACCTCGGGGCCTTCCTATTGGTGGCCATTTTTCTTAATTACAAGAAAACATAATACCCCATTAGATTTCAAAAATCTTAACCATAAACTGCATGTATACATAATAAAATAGAAACGAGATCACAAAATCATGGTGAAATACACACAGTATGAATTTTAACAAAGCGACATTATTCACAATAAATTCGATTTCTTATTTAAACATAAATCCATCCTTTCCATATATAACTTGAAATAATACATGATTGGTTTAAATACAAACGATCACAAACATGGTTACAAGACAAATTAACCTAAAGCCATACTAGCGAGATATACTCGTAATATCTTTAGTAGGCTATACAAAGTAGCGATACATGAACAAATGATATAAACAAAGTTAGTCTAGACAGAACAAAGATATATACAGTCTGTTAGCTGGGAATAACCCCTAATACTTAAACAGACCTGTACAGTAGTACAATCATAAACCCCAGTCTAAGAATGCTATGGCCTCCTCTGGTTGCTCTGGATCTGCAGGATCTTAGCAGGGTACCTGCTATCTATGTAGCTCGATCATTCTTTGGGGAAAGTCTTGAGCTCTTCACTATTACTTAGTGCCTCCATAAATGTCACTAGTCTCCGTTAGTCTCTATTCAGCAGATCTGAAATCACCGACTGTCTCCTACGGTCTGCTTCCTGTAACTCAGTGATCTCGGACTGCTGAGCCATGACCGTAGTCCGAAGTGATATGCCCTCGGAACGTGTCTGATTGCAAGCATCCATCGACTGTGCCCAAGCGGCACGAGATAATCTCGGCCTCTTAGTAGAGACCGGTCCTCCCGTGCATCCTCCAACAGGGAATACATGATGCCATCCTCCTGATCAACAGTGGCAACAAGCTAGGTAACTCTCTGATTGACCCCCTCTAGGGTGGTCGGTGCAATCTCCTGGATGGCTCCTACAAGATCATCCTATGTTTCTGTTATACCATAGCCTAACTCACTAGACATCTGGCGTCCTAGAGCGGCATCTACCATATCAACAAATCCATAAATGTCCGCCCTAGCTACGGCAGGTCCATCCTGCCTAGCAGCACCCGCTGCCGAACTCTCCCCGACCTCGTACCCAGGGGTAGGAGCAGTACGACACGGCCTCTTACAAAGCGGTAAACAAATCTCGAGAATCTTAGTCTCATGAACAGGAGATGGTGGTGTATCTCTCTGTCTAACCCCTACAGCTCTGAATCCCAGAGGTGCCTCGCTATACGTAGGGCTATTGGGTGGTGGTGATGGTATAGGTAATGGTGGAGAGGGTATCTAAGGGAGTGGTGATGAGTATGGAGAGAGGGGTGATAATGGTGGAGTAGGTAAGGCAAGAAACCTCTCAGCATCTTTCTCAAAGAAGAACGATGTCGGCGCCTGGGGTCGGATGGACATCCTAGCCGTGACGCGGTAAGTAGGGTGTGGTGGAGATGGTGGTGTGGCCGTAGACTCATCGGTCTCGAACGGCTCAGTCTCCTCAACGGATGGGTCCTGATCAACTGGAAAAGCAACAGCTGTAGGGTCAGCAGGAGCTAGGTGCTCCTCCTCCTCCTCCTCCTCATCCTTGTCCTCCTCATCCTCCTCAACATCATCATCATCATCAGATGACTCCTCATCATCCCCGCCGTCTCCTTTGTCAGCAGGATAGTCGGCTGGATCCTCCTCAGGATCCTCCTCATCATCCTCATCTGGATCAGACTCAGGAATGTATCCCGGTGACTCAGTAGTAGGTGAGGCAGCAGCATGCAATGGCTGCTCCTCAGCTGGTAGGACATCGTCCTCGGGTGGCATGTACTCCGGGTATACCGGCTCCAACAGGCTCCGGAACAAATGGTACATAGATAGGTGAAGGTGGTGCCTGCTCTGGCTCCTCAGGGCCAGGCACGTAATCTGGAGATGGTGGATCCTGAAAAATAGGTCCTTCGGCTCCTGGTGATCCTGTGTCAGATAGGTCCTCATATGGGCTGGATATCTCAGTATACGTGGTATGTGTTTAATTACACATACCTTTTACCTTTAAAAACAAGTTAAAATAACCAAAAACGGACTTAAAATGCCAAATATATGCTTGTTTTGCTAATTGTGTTGTGCAGGAACGGATATCTAAGAAAAGGACGAAAAACGAAGCCAAAACGACAAAACCGGACACGGAATGGAAAAGCGTGGAAAAGCCAAAGTCAAACCCAAGGCCACAAGTGAAGAAAAATAAGTTTAGGGACTAAAATTGCCAAGTCCCTAACTTATTTAATGAAGGAAAAAAAAGAAAAAACTTGCAAGGGGTAATTCTTCCAAATCTCCATGTATTAACCACAAGGGCTGATTCTGCCAACTTCCCAAAGTTATAACTCACAAGGACGTGTGATGCAAAGTCCCTCTGAACAATGAGGGACTAAACCTGTCAACTCCCCAAAAACACTTATAAACACATGGACTAAAACTGCAACTAGAGATATAACTATGAGGGACCATATTTGACAAACCCATAAACACACCCCCGTTTGAAACACTGTACATCCCTCCCACACCTTTCCCGCCAAACCCCACAACCCCACCTCCTGTCCATATCAACCTCGTTGACCTCCCACAACACTCCAAAACCATCACCATAACTAAACCCCACCCCCCACATGGCCTTGTCTAAGCTGGCAATCCAAAAACCCACCAATTCGATCAAGGGTTTAGATAAAAGGCCTTGGGCACCAAGACAATCCTAGGACCAGGATTTGTTTGAGTTTCCACTCTCACAACAAACACACAAGTCGTTTCTGTGTCTACAAAGAAGCACAAGGAAAGAAGACAAGAGACCAAAACCCTAGCTTATTTTTGGCTATAAAAGCCTTTGTAAGCCCTTGAGGCAAGAGTTAGTTTTTTTAAGAGTTAGTTAGGTGTAGTTTTCTTTTAAAAGTTCAGTTTTAAAGTTTTTAAATATTCCGACTTCCATGTACTTGTATTTTTAAAGATTAATGAAAATTTAGTTGATGTTTTAATTTTTGTTCAAAATTCTTAAGTTAAGTCTTTTAAAGCTCAATTAAACAACCTTATAATCTGTTTGAATTACTATATAAGAATTAAGAAAAGAAAAACTAAAAAGGAAAAGAAAAAAGTTACTGTTTGATAGCTAAGGATGAATGAGCAAATTTGGATGGCTCATTGGTTTGTTTAGTATAGCTTATTTATAAGCTTGGGTAGGTTTTAGAGCTTATTTAAGTTGACTTCACTCCTGTTTTGAGCAAGGAGTTCAGGTATGCCCGTTTAATTTTTCAGCTTATTTTCACTGTTTGCTTATTAGCTTATTAAAGTGCTTATTTCTCTTTGCTTTTTACTTCTTAGTTCTTATTATTGCATATTTGATACTTGTCTTCAGAAATTTGAGCTTAAATTAGTCTTTACAGTTTTAAAAATTCGTTTTTAAAAATATAAGAGGGTGTTTGGGTTAAGTCTAAAATGGGTCAAAAATGGAAGGTCATGGGTTGTGACCATTTGGCTAACTTTAGCTTAAGTTATTAAGCTTGTTTGAGTCTGTTTTCAAAAGTTTTTAAGTCCAAAAGTTGTTTTTCAAGTTTTCTAAATTGTTCTTTAAGACTGTTTTTTTTAAAAGAGATACAATGGCTTAATTGGATAAGCCATTGTAAACCTGAGTTTTAGTCTCAAGAGGTGTCATTTGTGAGTATCAAAAATTAGTGGTTATAAGCTAATGGGTGTCATTTGCATTTGGTGATAGACTGTCAACATTTTTTTTAGTCTTTCAAAGGGTCAAAATGTGCCCCATTTTCATTCTCAAAAATCAGAAGGTAAATTAGTGTTTTAGGTTCTAAAACTTTGTGCACAAGTTCATTTCATGGTATTATTCATCTGTTTTAACTAAGTTTTTGATTGGCTTTATTGAGAGCTTATTTTTAAGCACTAACAATTCACAAAAAAACCTTTGTTAAAACTGCCCTGGTGCTAGACACCCTTTTTCAAGCTAACTTTTCTAGCTTATTTAGCCTTAAGCCCTTAGTTCTTTTGGCTTTTCTAGAAAGCCAATAAGCCCCTTTATTAAGCCCTAGCTTTTCAAACCTAGTTTTAGGTCCTAGTACTATTTTAAGCTCAAAGTAGGGACTTGACTGTTTTTTTTATTTAGCATAGTGTAGGAGACAGCTTATTTTTGTTCCAGCTTATTTAGTTCTTTTTAATTGTTATCTTAGTGTTCTTACTTGCTTATTTGGATTGCTAGTGGCTTGTGATAGCTTATTGTGCCCTTTCATTGCTTATTTGTTCCTAACAGCCAAGAAAAGCCAACATGTGTCCTTAAGCTTATTTAAGTTTTCTTTCTATTTAAGCCTTTGTTCAGCTTATTTAGTTGCTAGCTTTTAATCCATAGTGCTTATTTAGCTTGGTTTTCTGTTTGTCTTAGCTTATTAGTCCTTTCTATTGCTTATTGTGTGCAAGAAAAAGCCAAATTCACCCTAGCAGTACTAACTCCAAAGTTAGTACTGCTGAGTGTTTAAGCAAACTTCTGGCTTATTGGGTTTCTTTCATTTGCTTATTTTGTTCCTAGAAGTTCTTATTGTTGGTGTGTCAAGCTGTGTGTGCTCATTTTCCAATTTTCTTTGCTTTTTTGTTCCTAAGAGTCAAAAGAAAAAGCCTCATTTAAGCCTTAGCTTAATTTAAGTTTCTGTCCAAACAAAAAGCCCTTTTTCAGCTTATTTTTAGCTTTTCTAAAAAAGTTGTAGTTATAAAAATTGTTAAGCTCAAAGAGCTTAATAAGTTTGTTTGAGAAGTTTTTGTAAAAAAAAGGGAGATAAGGGGTGACCCGGGTGAGCAAGACTCGAACCTGGGCCTCAACCCTCACGGATGTCCAGGAGCGACATCTACCATATCGATGAATCCATAAAGGTCTCCCCTTGCTATAGAATAAGGGTCTTCCCTAGCTATGGCAGATCCGTCCTGCCTAGCAGCACCAGCTGCTAAACTCTCCCCGATCTCATGACTAAGGGTGGGCGAAGCAAAACACACCCTCTTCCGAAGCGGTAAACAACTCTCGGGAATCTCAATATGAGTAGGGCTATTAGGTGGTGGTGATGGTATAGGTAACGGTGGTGATGGTATCTATGTTAATGGAGATGATAGTGGAGTAAGTGGCGATGGTGGTGGGGTGGTTAAGGCAAGAAGTCTCTGGACCTCTTCCCTAGGAGGAAGTGATATGGATGGCTCATCTCGGATAGATATCCTGGTAGTCATACGGTGTACAAGTGGGACAGAGTAGGCCGGAGTTGGGTGCTCCTCCTCCTCCTCCTCTTCCTTTTCCTCGTCCTCATCATCGACATCATCTCCGGAAGGCTCCTCCTCCGGGTCAGACTCAGGAACATATCCTGGTGGATCTGCAGTGGGTGAGGCAGCCGCAGGTAGTGGCTGGTCCTCGGCCGGGAGTATCTCATCCTCCTATGGTATGTACTCAGGGTACATCGGCTCCGGTACATAAGGTAAGTAAACTGGTGAGGGTGGTGCCTACTCTGGCTCCTCAGGGCCAGGCACTTAGTCCGATGATGGTGGTGTCTGCTCTGGCTCTTTCGGGCCAGGAACGTAGTCCGGTGTTGGTGGAACCTGATAAGCAGCCATTATGTAAGCATATGGGTCCTCTGGCATGATGGGTGGTCCATCGACTCCTGGTGAACCAATGTCTGAATCGTCCTCAACTGGAATGGATACTAATGTGTATGTAACTGTAGAATGCTCCGAATCTGACATAACCGAATCTGAAACTCCAACATACCTATATTAGTAGTATAATTTAGACTCTTTAGTAAAATACTTTATATCATAAATGTATATCAATCATGCGTTGCATCTAGCATTGACGACTAATGCACAATTAGTGTATGTATGTCCCGTGAAACCCCTTTTGTATGAATGCAATGTTTGAAAACGGTTATAGTCCAGCAAAAACATTTGACCTGGTTCTCTATAACCTTGGCTCTTGATACCAATCTGTAACACCCCCAAATTGGGTCGCAGCGGAATAAGGGTCTGGGGCGTGTTACTTCTCAGATCAATAACACAAGATAATATAAGAACACCTAAAAGTAGTTTAAAACTTTGATACATTGGATTTTAATAAAGGATGTGTTACAAAGCCCGAAAGCTTTATTGTTTTACTTGTTATTATTACTAAGATTTCCAGCACTTAACAGATATACAAAATGTAATGCGACTAAATCTTATAATGCATGACTACAAAATATATAACCCACACAATGTATCCTTCGCACTCATGCTTTAATGGACCTCCTGAAAAACCATTGCATTTAAAAAGGCAAATAAAGTTTGTGAATTTCATCAGGTTTATGTAAATGGTATATGCAGGATCCGGCAAGACTTTCCCCGTGATAATGCAACAGATGCAGACATCACAAAATGTAATTACGTTTTCCTAAGCTCATGACACCGAAGCTCGACATAAATGAATACAATATATAAATATTGCCTACATTGCCCGTGATGATGTTCAACCCGTAACATCCAAAATCCGACATGATATACGTTCGTTTCCAGTGATAGCTAGTCACCCGAACGGGGAGGTCAATCCCAAATAGATCTATCTATAATCATTCGCGCTCACATTCCAGTAATTGACAATTCATGATTCATGGGCATAGTGGGTTATCGCTACTTAGGCAAAACGTAATCATGATAAAATGTACACTTGCGTCCAATTTGTAAAACATGCATATGTTTCTCACCCCAAAACTTGTAAATGAATAATTGTAAAACATGGGGCTATGAACTCACCTTGAGTGAGTAAACTGATAATAAAATATCCCAAGTAAAGACGCGTCACGCTAACGCCCGAATGCAACCTAGTTAATATAGGTCGAATCAGTATTCAAGTACGTTGTCTAACAACAATCATATATAATCCTATATAGTTATCATCATACTATCGTTCGGGCTATCATAATTTAAGAGGTCATGACATGACGTACGAGGAGTTAGGACACTTTAAATCGTAAATCCAACAACTCGTCAATACGCCATCCGAAGAAGCCTCATTATGAAATTCCCTAGTAATATAGCACTTTGATAACTAATAACATATATATTCTATATAGCTATATCACCATCTAATCGTTTAAGTGAAATCGTATTTATAAAGTAAAAACATTTATAATTACGCCTTTAGCAAAAACGACATAACTTTGTCGTTTTAAGTCCGTTTCTCGCGTTTCTTACGCCCACACTTGGTATCTTATTAAGAACGAGTGTATCATAAAATCATATTTTCAAGTGTTTTTGATATTCCTAAGAAGAATAGTGTTTTTATTACTGTTCATAAACCAGGCAATAAAAACGTTTTTATACTTTTAATTATTCGTAAAACCGTTTTAAGGCATTAGTCTTATCTTATTTCATTATAGCTCTTGTTTTTTAGCGATTCTTATGAACAACGTTTCTCTATTTTGAAGAGTTTCATCATATTTATTTGATGTTTACAAAGCATAAGTAACTGCCATGAATAGTAACATTTATAAAATTTGTTTTATAAAGTATTTAGCGTCGTAAACTCGTAACTAGCATATCTTCTTCGTTATAAATCCGATTTTCGAGTTTCTTATCATTTTGGAATCCTTATGAGATGTACTATCTTTATAAAACCTAACATGGATGTTAACAAATTCGAACCAAAACAGCAAGTTTGAAAGGTTGTGATTAAAACATGTTTTAAGCTTGATTTTTTGTACCATTAAGCTTCAACACCTTGTTACAAATACTTTACAACAATTATATATTATGTCATTCATATATTAGATCCATTAGATCATACTTTGTCCAAGAGAGTCCAAGATAACAAGATTAACATGTTATTTACACCATTTTCACTTGTGACTTCTTAGGTTAACATAAAAACCCTAATTTGTACTTATGCATGTTAATACTTAACCAAGTGTGTACAAGAGTTATAATTACATTATTTAACATCTTAATACATCCATATAACATGGTAAATAAGTTCACAATAACATTGAACAATAAGCTAAAAATCCCTTTCACAATAATCTAAAAAAGTATACCTAAATTGTGATTTAGCTAAATAGAGCATATGAACACATAAAATCTTAGTTATGAAATAATTAAGCTTTTAAATAACCTTGTGTGGATGAGTAGAGAAAAGAATAACAATCACATCCTTGTGATTAACAACCTTGGCTTGAAAAATATGAGATGAAAACCCTAATTTCAATCAAAACCCTAATCTTGCAATATCTTGTTAAAACCTCTTCAACGCTTAACCAATCCCTTTCAATTATTCTTAGAAACCTAAATATTATGAGTTATGCTTGAATAATAAATAGAAAATCAAACTATTAGATTTGGTTTGTTCAGGTAATTGAGCCGAGGGTTAAGAAGGAGTAAAAGAGAGTTTTTCTTGTGATTTTCTTGTAAAGAAGTGAAGATAAAGTAATGTAGTCCATTAGCTCACACACTGTATGCATATATATACAACATGGTAGATATTATGAGATAGTTTTGATTCTGATTGATCATATTGAAAGGTGGCAGATAGGAAGACATGAGAACATGATAAGGCTTATATAAGTGATAAAATGGCTAGTCATGAGTTCAAGTTGATGCAAGATCTTTTATGAAGATATTTTGTGAAGCTTCTTGGTGACTCTTGGCTCATCCTACATACATATACACGTTTATATATGTATGTGTATGAGCTAGATATTATCTTTGATCTTTGTTTGATGTATTCTTGTATTATTTGAAGTATAATGTAGTAAAGGTTTAATAAAATGTATAACTTGCACATTGTAGATTTGAATTGAATTCTTTCATGAGGTATAAAACCCCGTGTTTTAGGGTCATTGACCATGTCAATAAATCCACTAAGTATTTTAAGTATTGTAACGCTTTTTGCTTTTAAATTGTTATCGATACTTAAATCGCGTAAGCTAAAATTAGTCATTCCAATGTAAACGGGCATTAAAACAATTAAATGTTTACATCAACAAGTGTTATAGGATTATTTAAGAGGATAATTATAACTTTGTTCATTTTATTTTTATTGTTTACTAAAATGCTTATGATTCACGATAAAGTACTTTAGGCCTTCCCAAAAGCACTTAACTTATCACTACTACTTCTTCCAATACCCAAAATTAGGTACCCAATACTTTAAATTTTATTTAAAACTTTCAAGTATTTATCACATTATACATATTAATCCCATGAATTAAATTAAAATCAAATCTCTACCATGTGCAATGTTATGATATTTTATTAAATCTATCTACATTATACTTCTTATAAATGCAAGTATACATTATATAAAAGAATCAAAAGGCATATCCTGAGCCCTTCCCCTAGCATAATTATCGGATACATATGACTAGGAAGCCGCAAGATAGTACTAAAGAAACCTTCCACAAATATCTTCATAAAAGATCTAAGCATCCGCTGAACTCATGACTAGCTCAATCTGTATCAAGATAATCCCTAGCTCCTTCCAATAAGCTTGCCACATTTTATCCCTTCCACTTGACACAAAATATCTTCATAATAACTTTCTCCAAGTAGTATAATATACCCATGCAATGTGTGAGCTAAGAATCATAACACATTTCCTTAACAAAAGAAATCATAAAAACTCTTCCTTGTCCTCATCCAAAGCCCACGACATCAAACCCCTATAAAACCAAATCCATAGTTTGATTTTCTATCATTATACAAGCCTTTAAACATGAATACTAAGGCACACTAAGGTGTTTGTAAGCATTGGTTCATCATTTGCAAGGTATTTGAAGCTAGAAAAGGAAAGATTTAGGGTTTCGTAAGATCCTAATCTAGGGTAAATTTTGCAAGCTTTGGTTTTGAGTCTAAACACGGATTTAACACTTATTTCTCGTCACATTCATCCTTCCTAAGGTTATCTAAATACCTTTATACTTTTCATTTCATGATTTTATGTGTTTACATATTCTTTATAGCTAAATCACCATTTAGGACCTTTGAATATGTAAAAAGAGTTTTTAAAATACTTACCTAGGGTTTTATGAACTTATACACTTTTTTCTTAATGTCATGTTGTTGAAATATCATGAATAATGGATCTATAAGTATGTAAACAATGTGTTTATAATATAAACCTTTTATGTACAAAATAGGGTTTTTTTAGTGTTTAAAGAAAGTAAAACTCTTGGATAATAAAGGTTGTTAATTCGAAAACACTATACAGTAGGGTTGATTGACTTTTTATAAAAATAATACTCCTCATACGATTCCAAAATGAAAAGAAACTTGAAAAGAACCATATTTATAACGAAAACGATACATAAAAATACTATTTACTTTAATACCACCGGTATTACCGGTTTATAAAACATTTTTATAAAAAATTACTATTCATTACAGAAAGTTAAATTTTAAAAACATAAATACATGATATAACTTTTAAATACGAGATCGTACTCGAAAGAATCGCTAAAAACGGAACTATAACAAATAAAATACGACATTTACAAGTTTACACTAATTAAAACGTAAAAACGGGTTTATAGCTGTTGTGAACAGTAAAATTACTATTCACAACAGAAGTTGAAAAATGTAAAATTTTAATATTTTGGATCACTATCGTCTTTGTACGAAAGTTTGGCATAAGAAAACGTTAAAATTAAGGGCTTAAAAAAACGACAAAAGTAGTTATATTTACTAAAATTATAATTATAAACGTTTTTACATAATCAACCTAATTTTTCAAAACAATTAGATGGTGATTGAGCTATAAAGACCTGATATGTGGTATTAGATTACCATTGCTATATTACTATGGAATTTCATAATTCAAGGGCCTCTTCGGATGTCGTATTGACAGAGCTTGTTGGATTTTTACGATTTAAAGGTGTCCTAGACTCCTACGACATCAATGTCAATGAACTCTTCAATTAATGTATACCCGAAACTATAGTTACGATGTAACTACTATAGGATTATATATAATGTTATTAATTAAAGTACTCGGTACTTATACGACCTATATTGAATTAGGTTGCATTCGGGAATAATCGTGAAGCATTCGTTCAAATTGATATATATTCCAGACACTCACTTAAGGAGAGTTCATACCCGACATTTTATGATTTCAAATGATTAATTTATAACTTTTGGGGTGGGAAACATGCTTTTGTTTTATAAATTGGACGCAAGTGGATATTTTATATTGATTACGTGTTTACCTAAGTAGCAATAACCCAAGTTGAGCCCATTATCATGAACTGTCAATTATGGTATAACCAATTGGATTGGTCTTAGTAAGCGCGAATGTTATTAATAGATCTATTTGGGAAACGACCTCCCCGTTGGGGTGTTTAGCTAACACCGGGAACGAACGTTATAGCATGTCGAATTAGGGATGTTTTTTCGGTTAACATCTAAAAGGATGCAGAATAGTCAATTTATAATATTGCAATAAAATTGTCGAGCTTTAGTGTCATGAGCTTAGGTAAATGTAATCGGATTTGGTGATGTCTGCATTTGTTGCATTATCACTGGGAAAGTCTTGCGGTCCTGCATATTAAAATTTACCAACCTATGAATTCACCAACAATTTTGTTGACGTTTTAAAGCAATGTTTTCAGGTGGTCAATAGGCACGAGGTGCCAGGGATACATTGGTGAAACTTTTGGTTATCATGTTAAAGATTTGAACGTGATATGTTTTAGGAATAAGAAATCTTTGTAATATCAAACACGGAACAAGTAAAGTTATATGCTTTGTGTAATAAGTCTTTTATCAAATCCAATGTATCATTTTAAATTACTTTTTGTCGTTCTTATATATCTTGTGCTATTGATCATTGAAGTGACACGCCCCGGATATCCTTATTTCGCTGCGACCCTATTTGGGGGTGTTGGAACTTATTGACAACGACTAAGTGTCGTTTCTACTGTTAGAGATGTTCGCTTCTGCTGATAGCATTAAGTCGTTCCTGCTGGCAGTTCAAGTAGCATTTCCAGCTGTTTATGTTTCCTTGCTTTACAATGTATCCGTTCTGCTGACAAGATAGAACTGCTGATTGTTAATTGATAGACGTAAATAATGTAATTAAGGAATTATATTTAGTATCTCCTTAATATAAGAAATGAGATAAATTAGGAGAGAGATTGATGTATATCTCATTACGTGATTTAGTTTTCCTTGTTGACCAATTTAGGTTTTCTTCTCTACAAAAGAAACCTTAAATGCATTAGGGCTGTGGCACCGATTTGGTAAAAAGACACAAAAACAATTTATTAACAATAGAAAGATCCATAGAGGATCTAGTTTACATTTTTCTCTTTATATTACGTTGTTTTTTAGTTTTCCGCCTAAACAAGTTTGTTAAGAGGGGGGTGTTTCTCTGACGTATATACTATTGATTACATAAGTATTATACAACCATATAGGCTAGAAGATCTATCTAGTATCAGATCCTAACAATGGTATCAGAGCCTGGAGAGAGCCTCTGATAAAGAAGAATCCACGAATTAACCACATCGAAAACTTAGTGTTCTCTAATCATGTAATTATGTCAAACCCATGCCTACTATACCTACTTCACACCAATTCACTTATCCAAAACCTAATTCCATCTGCATACACCTCATTCACTCAATATGAATCCTTCAAGCCCTAATCCATCTGCATCACCTTCAACCACTCAAGATGGATACCTATCAATGCTGAACCCATAACAACACAATGCCTACATTACTCAAACATGCTTATCTAACAACCTGCTGTTACTACTCAACATACTCATCCTACACAACCAACCAAAACCCCGAACTGGATCAGCAGTACCCTTAATTAGTCCATCCCAACAATTTCAAGCAGTTCCAAACAGCCACTATCCTCTGCCAACAATGCATAAAATTTCCTTATCTAGAGAAAGAAAAAATGAGATATTGTCTATGAAGAATGAGTACGGATACAGAATGCTGATCATAAAATCTTTGGAGGATTGTTCCAGCAAAGGGAAGCAACCCAAAGAGATTGGGAAAAGAGCCACAAAAGGAGAATACAATTGTTCATCCTCCTGTTTCACTTATGACATTTTGCTGTATCAAAGGGAGAATAAGGTGAGAACATTGTTGCTTTGTCATGCTCTACCTGAAGATCATATGCCCCCCGATTTTTTTATTCATCATTATGAATGATGCAAGGGATATCTGGATATGGCAGTTAAGGCTAGGTTTGTTGGGAATGAAGAATCAAAAATCATGAAACAAGACAATGCTCAAACAGCAGTTTGCAGAAATCTCTGTTACTTAAAGAAGGCCTACACAAGGGTTAATGACAGGTTTCAGAAGATTTCTGAGTACAGTTGAATCAAGTGCAATGCAGCAAGGCCTGACAATGATGACATCACCCTGAAGTTCTAAGAGCCCTTCCATCTACGTGGTCGCAAGTTTGCTTTGGCATTACAAACAAGAGGTGGCACTAGAGTCAATATTTTTTGATGATCTGTATAACAAACTAAGGTCACTTGAACTTGATGTCAGAATTGGTCATAGTTATGGTGTGAAAGTTGCTAGTGCTCCCACTCATTCTGCTTTCATTGGAACTGCCTGCTCTGGCTCTAAGCCTACTTATTCTGATCAGCAGCGTATTGTTTCATCAGTTTCTCAGACATCTGGTCGTTCTGATAACGTAATGGAATGTGTTTTACATTCTTTTGTTGCTGAAAATGAACAAGATCAAGATATGATCTATGAAGACTTTGACCAGGTTGATCAGTTGGAGATGGAAGAAATGGACTTAAAATGGCAAATGGCTATGCTCTCCTTGAGGATTAACAGGTTTGAGAAGAAGGCAGGACGAAAGATGAACTACAACAATCAGCAGCCTGCCAGATTTGACAGAAGGAAGGTTAGATGCTACAAATGTCTTCAATTGGGACATTTTGCTAGGGAGTGTAATGTGAAGACAGTTGATGATAAGGCTAGGTATTCTGCTTTTAAGGTCACAGAAGTTAAGACAGACGAACCAAAAGCCTTGGTCTCCGTTGATTCCATGGTGAATTGGTCAGATCATGCGGCAGAAAACAAGACTGGTGAGGTTGAGAAGGTATATGGGATGATGGCTGGACTTCATGCTGATAATGGTGGTGCTGGTATTTCTAATGCTGCTGATGAGTTTGCTATGATGGGAATTTCTCCTAAGGTACAAAATTGTCCCCTTGGTTGTGATTCTAAAATTAATGATCTTAATACTATGTATAATAATCTTGATAGATTGTATAATGATTGTTACATTAAAGTTCAGGCATATCAGCATGCTGTTAAAACTTTAGAATCACAAAAGGATTGGTACCATAAAACTCAGATGGCTTTAGAAGAAAAGATTAGGGTTTTATCTGCTAATCTAGAAAACACCACTAACACACTGAGCTATACTGAAAAATTACATGATCAGGCACAAAAAGAAAAGAAAGAATGGGAAGTTAAGTTTGAAGCGACATTAGCTAGATTTGAAAAGTGGAAGGAATCTTCCAAGAACTTAAAAAAATTGATAAATAGCTCTATGTCTACAAGAACTAAAATTGGCCTAGGATTTCAAGAGTACTTTGGAGTAGATGAAGTGTTTGATTTGTCCACACCTAGTGTCTTTTACTCAGACCCTGTTGAGAAGGAGGTTAAACCTCTTTACTCAAGGTTTGTCAAGGCTGGGGAAATGCATGCTGTTCCTCCTCCTATAACTGGAACTTATATGCCCAGCCCATACCAGTCTGACATAGAGGAAACACAGGTAAGTTATGGTTCAAAGTCTGATAACAAAACTTCTGATACTATTTCAGAATCTAATGACTTTGTCTCTTGTGATAACAGTGACAAGTCTTCAGACTCAGAGACCCATATGCCCTGTGATTCAAGCCTCAGACCAAGACAAAAGACATTCCCACCTGCTGTTGATATCCAGACTTTGCCCAGATTCAGATGTTGAAAGACCCAAATTCCATTTATTTTATCATACTGGCAGTCCTAGTTTTTTTCTTGTATCGGTAAGAAATGTAAAATCTCCTAGGATTCTTTGTAATAAACGTGGAATGAACAATAGGAATGTGTGTAAAAACAATTTTGTGCGTGTTAAGAAATGTTTTGTTTGTGGTAGTAAATTGCATTTAATTAAAGATTGTGACTTCTATAATTGTGTAGACTTTGTCCCTTGTAAATCTCAAGCAGCATCTGTTCCTGCTGGTAGTAGTAATTCGTCAGCATCTATTACTGCTGATGGACCTGATCCTGCTGCTAGTAGAAACAGACCAGCAGTCTATTCGCTTGTAGAACAAAACCGACTGACATTGGATTAAACAACCAGCTGGTTGGTCCTAAACCCCAGCACCTGTTTCTGCTGGTGGACCAGTTTCTGCTGGTTGGCTTAATCCTGCTGCTCGACCATATTTCAGACCATCATCTGTACATTTTAATAATATGTATTGGCCTAACGCATATGACCCTATGTACATGACTAAGGGACGATGGGGCACTGCTGTTAAGACCTCAGCAGGTTACTCTTGGAGGAATAAAAGATCACAATTTTGGGGGCCCAAGAGTAATGTTGGATCTCATCAATCCACATGGTTTCACAATTAATGATCCACAAGGCAGGCTCAAGCCAGAACTGGCTTGGGTCTCTCAAGTGTACTAATATTTTTGTTGTATGATTTGTAGGGTGATCCTAGTACAGGACTAAATGAACATAGGATATCTTGACAGTGGTTGCTCAAGAAGTATGACAGGAAACAAGGAAAAACTTGATGATTTTGTGCAGATTAAGGGAGGCATTGTAAAATTTGGAGGTGGAGATGGTAGAATATCAGGAAAAGGCACCATACGGACTTCAAAGCTTGACTTTGAAAATGTCTACTATGTTGAAGAGGCTGAGCACTTTAACTTGTTTCTCGTAGCACAAATCTGTGATAACAAGAAACAAAGTTCCTTCACATACACTGATTTTGTTTGGTGGCTTTCAGAAGAATTCCAGATTGCCTATGAAAGTCAGGTGGTACTAGAATTCACTATAAACTGATCTCTACACATTCCACATCTCAGACCTGCAACCAGAACAAAAGGTTACTTGTTTAGTTGCCAAAGCATCCTTGGATGAATCCACAAGATGGCACAGAAGGATGGCTCATGTGAACTTCAAAACAATCAACAAGCTTGCTAAGGAAGGTCTGGTTGATGGGTTACCTCCCAAGGTGTTTACCAAATAGCACACAACTTTGTCAAGGACGTGTGCCTGCAGACAAAAACAGACACTGAAAACAACATAAGGCTTCTTACAGCATATTTCTGCCTGTGTAGACTTATAAGAATCCCGCAATTGCCGCACATGGACCTTTTTGGTCCTACTATAAAGGAGTAATTTGACGCAGAAGTACTACTCCTTAGTGGTTACAGATGACTTTAGCAAGGTTTCTTGGACATTTCTTTTGGGTACTAAGGATGAAACCTTTTAATGTCCTTAAAGAATGTCATTGCCTAATAGAAAACAGCTGAATAAAAAGTTAAAGGAATAAGGTGAGATAATGTGACAGAGTTCCAAAAATGCAAAACTTATTGAACTTTGTGGGAAAAGGAATAAGAGGGACTATACAATCTAGAACCCCACAACCAAATGGGTTTGCTGAGAAGGAATAAATAGGACTCTTATAGAGGCCAGCTAGAACATGTTGGCAGACTCTAATTACCTACCATGTTTTGGACTGAGGCTGTTAGCACGGCTTGTTATGTTTTAAAACAGGGTGTCATTACTAATCCCCATAATAAACACCTATGAATTGATATCTGGGAATGGTTCCTCAGATAAGTCATGCTAAAAACCTTTTGGGTGTCAAGTAACTATCCTTAATACAAGTGACATTGGGAAAATTTGAGGGTAAAAGCTCTTAAGGATTTATCTTTGGTTATGCTTCAAATAGAAAGGCCGTATAGGGTTTTATAATCTAACAACACGAGGGTAGGGAAAACCCTGAACTGAGATTTTTAGAAGATAAATCCTAATGTTTCAGGAATTGGTCATGAGTGGTACTTTGACCTTGACTACTTAACTGATTCACTAGGTTATACTCGTTTTAAAACTGACACACCTGCAGGTACACAAGAAACTAACATAAATGCAGGTACACAAGATCATGACTCAGATTCAGAAGTAGATGAGCAAGTGATCGTGGTTCCTTCATTTCCTTCTAACAGATTTGCAGGTCCTTCATCAAGCAATGGTCCTAGTGTTATGGAACGCAATGCAGATTATGCAGAAGAGCTTTGCGAAGCTTCAAAACAAGATATGAAAGCTAAGTACGCACTGCACATATGTTATTTGTTCTCACAAGCAACAGCAGAAATACTATGTCAAGCTGAAGCTGAAATTCGAAACCAAGGTGTTTCTGCTGTTAAGGATCCTGCTGGCATTGATTCTGCTGTTAGGGAACCTGCTGGTATTGTTTCTGCTGATGGTGTATCTACTGGCAGTCCTTCTGCTGATAGTGATCCTGCTGGTAGTAATCCTGCTGATTGCTTTCCACCTGCTGGTAGTGTTGAACCTACTGATGAGAGCAATCCTGCTGTCAGTTCATCTGTTTCTGCTGACTTCAACCCTGTATACGCTGATGAGTCTACACTTCCTCCTGGTCAACAATTGGGCTCAAGTGAAAACACTACACGATTTCCCGTCCCCTCTGATGTGTGCATGGATCAAATCTCATCGGGCATCTTCACATCTTCCTCGTATGATGATGATTTTCGTGCTACTCTTACAAATTTAGCACTTAGAAGTTATGTTTTGATTTAGCACCTGCTGTGGAAGTGAATCCAGTTCCTACAAAACGGGTGAACACAATTCATCCTCAGTCTCAGATTCTTGGTGATCTTGCGTCTCCTGTTATGACAAGAAGCAGAGCTCAAAAATCCAAGTTTGGTGAAAGTGCTTTCATTGGATATATTCAAGATCAACAAAGGACCAATCATACAGACCAACTCCATTGTCTGTCTGCTTGCTTCCTTTCTCAGTTAGAACCAACTAGTATAGCTAAAGCACTTGAGGATCCTGATTGGGTTGATGCTATGCAAGAAGAGATGCAACAGTTCATCAATCAGCAAGTATGGAAACTTGTCCCTTTACCTGCTGGCAAACATGCAATAGGGACAAAATGGATTTTGAAGAACAAGCGGGATGCCAGAGGCATAGTGTAAGGAAAAAGCATGGTTGGTTGCACAGGGACACCGACAAGAGGAGGGCATTGATTACGATGAGGTATTTGCACCAGTGGCCAGAATAGAGGCTATCAGACTGTTTTTGGCTTTTGCTTCTTATATGGGCTTTCTGGTATATCAGCTGGACGTTAAGAGTGCCTTTCTCTATGGAAGAAATTGAAGAAGAAGTGTATGTCACTCAGCCAAAGGCTTTGAAATCCTACTTCCCAAAGCATGTCTACAGAGTGGTCAAAGCTCCTGTATGAACTTCAATAAAGCACCTCGAGCCTGGTATCAAGATTGTCGCTTTTTCTGTTACAAACACAATTACAGAAGAGGGACTATTGACCAATACACTTTTCAACAAGACAGATTCCAGTGATATATTTTGTACAAGGTTTAGTGGATGACATCATAATTTTGGTCAACCAATAAAGCCTGGTGTGACGAATTTTGAGGTGTTATGATGAAAGGTGAAATTGAATGATGCTATGAGGAGAGATGACTTTCTCTTAGGTCTCCAGGTTAAACAGTTGCCTGAAGGTATATTTATCAGCCAAGACAAGTAGGTCAACAAGACATGCCCCTTACTAATCGCCATGGAATCTGTAAGAACGGCAACAACCCTATGAAGCTGCTAAGACCAAATTGAAAGATGAGACTGATCCTCCAGTTAATGTACATTTGTACAGATCAATGATTGGTTCACTTATGTATCTCACAGCTTTCAAGACCTGACAAATGTTTGCAGTTAGTGCCTTGTTCCAGACATCAAGTTACTCCACTTGACTTCATCATCTGAATGCAGTCAGAAAAATTTTCAAGTATCTAAAGGGCAACCAAACACGCTTGTGGTACCCTAAAGGAATCTCCTTTCATTTGGAAGCCTACAGTGACAGTGATTATGCTGGTTTCTCATGGTGATAGGAAATCCACTACAGTGAGTCAATTTCTGGGCAGAAAGGTTCAATCTCATGGCATGCAAGAAGGCGACTATTGTGGCTACTTCCTCTAACTGAGCCGAATAGTTGCTGGGCAGCTAGCTGCTATGCACAAGTTCTTTGATTCAGAACCAGCTCTGGATTTATGGTTTCAACTTCATAGAATACCAAAATCTTCATAAACAACAGAAGCAACATATGCAATTGTTAAGAACCCTGTCTTCCATCAGCGGACCCAGCATATGAATTCGGCAAACACTTTATAAGAGACGCCAATGAGAAGAAACTTGATTCAAGTGCTGAATAATCACAGATGACAATTTGGCTGATTTACTGCCCAAGGCATTTTGATGGACCAAGATTTGCCGTATCTGTGGACCCTATTGGGATGGTTAATCCATCTTTTTGTAATTGAGAGGAGGTATAAGCCTAAGGGAGGCTTGTTGTTGTACCTTTGTATACTCTAACTTTCTTGGGCAGGTGGATATTATGTTGTTTTGTGGGATATTATTTTTCTTGTGATTGCATGTAGTCAATACTGCTGCTAGTTGTACATTATTCCTGCTGACAGGATGGTTTCTGCTGGTTGTACTATGTTTCTGCTGGTAGTTATCCTTCCTGCTGGACGAATGGTTTCTGCTGGGTGTACTATGGTTCTGCTGGTAGTTATCCTTCCTGCTGGACGAATGGTTTCTGCTGAGTGTACTATGGTTCTGCTGGTAGTTATTCTTCCTGCTGGGTGCTTTGTTTCTGCTGGTAGCTATGGCTTATGCTGCTGATTCCGTGTATATGTTGGTGGGCATACTTCTGCTGGTGGATTCATTTCTGCTGATAAGGTGTATGTTCCTGCTGTCTGCATGGTTTCTGCTGTTGGAGGACTCTTTCTGCTGACCGAATATATTCATGCTGCTGGAGTTGTTTATGCTGCCAATACATCTATTCATGCTGCTGGACTAGTTTGTGCTGGTAGTATCATGTTCCTACTGGCTGACTTATTTCTGCTGGTAGTAACCTGTTTCTGCTGTGTTCAACTTGATATTGCTGGTTGGTTGGTCTCTGCCACTAGTCACTTGGTTTCATTCTTGAATAGTTTCTGCTGAATTTTTTAAGACTTGTTACTGCTGGTTGACTTTCTACCTGCTGGTCTTAAAAATAGTAGTTGAATAGTTTTTCGTTTTAAATCTCTATTATATGGATTTGGCGGTCACCACTTGTCTGACTAGGCGGCGTACAAGTTGATTTTCACTCAATTACTTCAACTTCCAAGGTTAAAATTGTACCAATCAAATTACAAGGTTAACTTCTCACACATTGGACACAATTAACCTAATTACTCCCAAATCACTTCTTCATCCTCTCACACACACATACACCAATATCTTTTGCCACTGTATACTCTGTTTTTCAACCTAAATTCTGTAATCACCAATGGCGGCCCTCCAGTACAAAGACGATCACAACAGAATCGCTTACTTGGGGAGGGAAAGAGGTTCCGAGGACTTCACAGATAACCTTAAAAGAAAACAACTATTTTGATCAGCTCTCCATTGAGGTACGCTTTAACACATGACCCTCCGGTCGTGTTTGACTCATTGGTCAAACAATTTTGGGCAACAGCTTCCGTTCGCCCAAATGCTGCTGGGTCTCATGACCTAGTTGCAACTATTGACGGCCGTGAGGTAGTCGTGACTGAGTCGCTAATTAGGGCTCAGTTACAACTTGATGATGCCAATGGCATCTTTGACATGCAAAGTGATGATATTTTTGCGGGTATGGGGGCTATTGGGTATCCGACAGATAGAACCCTTACTTTTCTTAAGCACCATTTATCTCCTCAATGGAGATTTCTGGTGCATACAATTTTGCATTGTATGAGCCCTAAGGCTGGAAGTTGGAATCAATTTCCAAGTTCCATTGCCACAGCCCTTGTTTGTTTATCGACTGGTAGGGTGTATAATTTTTCTCGATTTATTTTGGAAGGGATGATTGCGAATGTTAAGTCTAAAAAGAATAAATTTTTAATGTACCCAAGGTTTTTACAAATGCTTGTGGCCATCGAGACAGCTGACCGAACCCCTAGACCCACTTCTGCTTTTACTCGGAAACTGTTTTCTAATATGAGATTAAAATGGGCGGGTGAGGAAATACCTTTGACACCACCCATGCTTGCCATTGCTGCTGCTGGCGATGCTGCTGATGAGGAAAATGCTGCTGCCCATGAAGCTGCTGGTAGTACAGCTGAGGCACACCCTGCACCTCACTCTCCTCCGTTTTCCCCTGTTAGGGAATCAACACCGGAGAGGCAGCCTGAGACAGAATGGGTAGTTCCTAACCCTGTCTCACCTGGTACTGACTGGAGACCATGGCCTTCTGTTCCTGCACCTAGACCACCTACCCCGCCCACTCAGACCTTTAGTTTTGAGGAGCCATTAGTGTTTGGCCCTGTCTCTAGACCAGCTGGATATGTGGACCCTGATTCTATTGACCCAATCATTTTTGGCCCACAGCCCCGTCCCTATGATTTTGTTGACCCTGCTCTTGAGGAACCCGTTATCTTTGGTCCCCTACCTAGGCCTGCCAACTATATTGAGCCTGAGGACATTGATAATCTCATTTCCATGGAAGATGATACCATTCTTGGTGGATTCCATGAGGAGTCACATGCTGGGCCTGATGATGCTCCTACACCAACAGCCGATGCTGCTGGTAGGGCAGAGGACCCTGCACTTCTAACAAGTTTATCTGCAAAGATTGACAGGTGTATGGGACGGATAGACTCATTGGAAACTGAGCTGGGAACCTCAAAGAAAGTCATGGGGGGAGCTATTTTGACTCTTGTATCTAGAGTAAAGAAGTTGGAGCGAACGGTAAAACAGTTGAGGACAGCACGCTTGGTGGGTGATGCTCCTGCCACAGAAGGGGATGTGGATATTCACGATGCTGTTGACCTTGAAGGATTATCACGTATGGCATCTGAAGCTCTGGGTCACGATCGGCTACGTTCCCTCTGAGGATATGGTGGGGAATGCAAGGAGGAGGAGGGTTACTCTTAGGGCGTAATGAGGTCGGTTTATCGACGAGCCTGGACAGAGTTCCATACTCCGCTTTTGCATAGTTTCAAATCCCTTTCTGCTGATGTTTTTCTCAAGCTGCAGTCTCCGATCTGCTGGTCATTCTGTTGGTGCTGATAAGGAAAGGTCCATGCCTGATTTGGAGATCCCTGCTGAGTTTCTTGCCGAGGATGCACAGGCCAGGCAACGTCTCGAAGAAGAACAGGCAAGTGCGCGGCTGGTTCAACAGTTACAGGCTGAGGATTTGGCTCAGGCAGACGTGCCTATTGTTTCTGAGCAGCGCGCGACGGAATTAGATGAACTCATGCTGCGTATGACAGAAACGGACTGGTTGACTTTGATGATGCAAGTTGGTACAAATCCTGCATTGGCACGTGAGTTGTTGGGAGCTGATGTCAACGAAGACAACTTTATTGAGCGCATGACTGCAATTAAGGAACGGAAGAAGCGAGCCTTGGCAGATTTACGCTATAGAGCACTCAAGGGTAAGCCGCTAAAGCAATCTGAAGTCACCCAAATGATGCGTAACTTAGTTAAAAATCAGTGGTGTGCAGCTCATAATGGTACTATCACTATGAAAGCTGTCAAGGCTATGTCAAAACAACAGTTGATTGAAGAGTACGAGACTATCTGCAGACGTCTTGAAAAGGATCGTTTGTTGAGTGCTCAGTATAATCTATTTCGACCCAAGCCTGCTATTACTGAGCCTCCTTCTAAAAGACAACGGGTTGAACGAGCTTCTTCCCAGCCTTCTAATGTTCCTGCTGCTACCACACCACCTGCGGATGATCATGATTCTGCTGGTGGTAGTAGTTTTCATCCTGCTGGTTCAGCTCCTCCTTTATCTGGCTCTGCTGCTCCCACTTCTGCTGGTAGTGTATTTGGTGTTCCTGACTCCACTATTTCTACTTCAGCAGCAATGGATTCTGCTGGTTCACACCTTGAGCTTGGAATTTCACCATTTGCAGATTCTGATGATAGTTCTTCCCCGTCACCTGTCTCTACTGATCACATACCAGTTGATGTTCTGTTTGAACCCACATCAGGAGGTATTAATGAGTTTTTCTTGGGCAGTGATGAGGACGAGCACATAGGTATGTCTCGAGTTGCTGCTGACCCTGACTCGGATGATGAAGTACTAGCTGAGATTCTCTTTCGGGGTCAGTATATTTCTGGTGCTGGTGTTGTGGTTGTGGACAAACTCCCTGATGATGAGATTGTTGATCCACGGGTTAAGGATGAACCTGTTTCTGATTATGCCACTTCTCCGCCTCGATCTCGTCGTAAACATCGTGGGGTGCGAAGTGATGACTCTTTATGGGATAAACCAGTTGAAGACTTCTTTAGTTCTGAGAGTGAGAGTGATGATGATATAGAGGATTATATTCCCCCTATTCCGTATGGAGCATTTAAAGATTGGGAGATTGTGCGTTGCCCGCTTAGTAACACTTATTATCATGTGTATTATCAGGAAAATCGACGGCAAAAGTCCTTTTTCTACCTGAAACAGTTGCTACCTCATGTCTATCGTGAGGATCTTCTTCTTTTACGTCGTCGGATGAATCGGTATTTTCGGCTGAACCCAGATGTGGATGTTGGTTTGGACCTCTGGAGGGATGTCAATCTGTTGTGTCAGTCCCTTCATTCTGATGATGTGGAAGATTTTTGGAGAACACAAGATGAATGGGTTGTGAGCAGCTGGAAGTTGTATCCCAAGAGCTCTGTTCATGTCTTGGACTTAACGAATGGGAAAACTGTGTATATGTTTGTGGACAAGGTCTATCCTATCCGGGCTACACTGCTTGAACGGATGTTACGCCACAGGCTCACAGTTCCACCCTCATACTGTCGGGATGTTGTTGTTGCTGGGAATGTTATTCAGACAGTTCAAGCTGGCTTACGAGAATCCTATGAGTGTCTTGCATCTGTTCCTATGTAAGTTTGTGTTTTAGTTGGTGTTTGTTTTCAATAGTTTCATTTTTGTTCTTATTTAAAAAAAAAATAAAAAAAAAATGTACTCTTAGTTAGTTTTATCGATAGTATAGTGTTGTATAACTTTGGTGTTAGTGCTTGCACTGCACGACAAATGGTTTTCAGCTCACCATGGCTAACAGCCAAGAAAGAGTCTGGCTCATCATTGCAAACGGCTTTGGTGTGTAACTCAAATCCGTTGATAGCTGTAAGGGTTTGCTAAAAATCCTATGGTCTTCACTCACCATGTTCTTGCAACAAAGAGTGGCTAGTCCAAGAGGGTACGGCTCTTGGTAAAGACTTTCTCAAATCCGTTGATAGTTGACAATTTACTAAAAATTGTATGGTTATCGACTCACCATATTACTCTGTGTATGAAGAGTTGGCTAGTCCTGAGCAAACGGCTACAGGTAAAGACTTTCTCAAATCCGTTGTATGGCTGTGACAGTTTGCCAAAAACTGTTAGGGTATTCCAATTCACCCTTGATTCACGTTCTGAGAATTTGGACTGGTTGTTGTTACACCAGGGTGTTTGTTATCACCAGAGTTTCAACTAGCCCAAGAGTGAGTAGCTACTTGGTAAAGGCTTATCAAATCTACTTATGTTGCTGCAAAGACTGGAAGTTGCTGTTAGAGATGTTGCTGCCTCATTTGATTCTGCTGTTCATCGAGTTCATGCTGTTTCCCTTGATGCTGCTGTGGCTTCTACAGTTTCTGCTGCCTGTTGTGTTGCTGCTGGTTACATTGTATCTGCTGGTTTATACTGCTGCTGCTTACTTTGTTCCTGCTGCTTCTCAATCCTCTTCCTTCGAGAAGATCCATCTAGAAACTTGGAATTAACGGAGTCAAAACCAAGTTTAGGGGAGGATTGTTGGAACTTATTGAAAACGACTAAGTGTCGTTTCTGCTGTTAGAGATGTTCGCTTCTGCTGATAGCATTAAGTCGTTCCTGCTGACAGTTCAAGTAGCATTCCTGCTGATAATGTTCCTGCTGGCAGTTCAAGTAGCATTCCTGCTGATTATGTTTCTGCTGGTCATGTTCTCGTTTATGCTGACAGAGATAGAATCTGCTGATTGTTAATTATAGACGTAATAAATGTAATTAAGGAATTATAGGTATATTCTAGTATTATCTCATTAATATAGGAATGAGATAAATTAGGAAGAGATTGATGTATATCTCTTACGTGATTTTAGTTTTCTTGTTGACCAATTTAGGGTTTCTTCTCTATAAAAGAAACCTTTAGCATTAGGGTT